>JBAMIE010023398.1:0-32923 GCA_037177295.1 Kaempferia parviflora
GAAATGTTCTGCGACGCGTTTTACGTACATTTGGCGACGCTAAAATGTGTCGCAAAATGTAAAATTTCTTGTAGTGACTACCTTCCTCGTCGCCGCTCGTTGGCCGATCACCCCCCACTCGTCTCCGTCGTCCGCCTCCAGTAGCCATCATAGACTATCGGCAGAGGTCGTAGGATATTTTTATTATTTTATAATAATATAAATTACATTACTTATTAAAAAATAATTCACACTAATACAATAATTTTTTAAAATTAAAGTTTACATATTTTTTTTAATTAAAATGCAATTTTAATTATTTTAATTATATTATATTACCTCCACATTAAGGAAAATATGGAACTACTATGTTAGCGGTCTCCCATGATTATCCCATACTATTGGAAGAAAGTTCAGTAGGAACCCAACTGATAAAGGTATGGATAGAATTCATTCTCGCCGATAATTCTCTTTAGAGAGAATCAACTCCGGATCACTAAGTGATTCTTTCGTACCTTCAACTGAGTTTACCCTGACCTAAACTCCACATTAAGACATTTCCGTCTGATTTTAACAGGTGAAGAAGACAATTATGAGGTATTTTTGTCAAACATATTTTAGCATAGTCTACCTACTGCAGCACATACTTATACTGCACCAATCTTCAGTCTAACCATGTCAATTCTCCAGAGAAATTGAAGGAATCCAGAACAGTTCATGCCCAAAAAAAAGTAAAAAAAAAAAAAAAAAAAAAAAAAAAAAAAACATGCAAGGGATCATACAGGACCTTTGGTGGAAGAATCCTCCTCACCGTCTCCATCAATTTCACAACTCTGAGCAGCTTCATTCACGTTCATGGCCGCCGCTTGGCATTCAGGCAGCGCGCCGGCCAGATGCTGGCTCTCTGGGTCGCCATTAATATTTCGCCATGCTTCCTCAGGCAAGCACCGGTCGAGCTCAGGGAAATCGATTTCAAAGTCGAACGACTCTTCTTCTCCTCCGTCCGCCACCATTTGTTGTTTATTCCCCTGCAGCAGCCAACTGAAGCCGTCAGGAACAGAGCCGTCGCCGCCGCCGCCGACGCCGCCGAGCAAACCACTCTCTTGCTGCTGCTGTATCTCCCCCATCTGCAGATCGATCGGCGGCGTCGACGGCAGTACTACTGATCCGCAGAGCGAATTTGGCGGCCGGCAGCAATTATTCCTTTCGAATCCGAAGCTCTGGTCGAGCGCGGCTGCGCCGGAGAGCATATCAACTCCAGCAACCGGATGGGTCGGTAAAGAACCGATCGGCGGGAGTATCCGCATCCGTCCCACTGCATGGTAGCGCCTGAAATCATCCAGCGAGTCGCTCTTCATTTGCGATAGATTCACGCCAGAATTACGGTCGGTCAGCTCCTTGAGTCTCCTCACGTACTGCCGGTACTTCTGCAAATTAACAAAGATAGAAGATCAAAGATCGATCGAGCTATATATGGAATCGCTAGCTAGCGTGCCTGTAAATGGCTGGCGACTTTCTCCCTGGTCAGGTTCTCGACGTTCATAAGATCGAGTATCTTCTTCGGCACCGCCTCTGCAAATTAAACCGCGCGCAAGAAATCGTGAATTTCTTCCGAGGAAATTAAATTAAGAAATTAAATGAAACAGGGGAGAGCACTTCATTACTGTCGATGCCGAGTTCGTTGATGGCGGCGAGAAATTTCTGGTGGAGTTCCAGAGTCCAACTGATTCTGGGCCTCTTGCCGCCGCGCGAATCGCCGAATTCCGGAGGGAAATTTACTTCGACGGCGCAGTTTTCGTCGTCGCTCGCGTTGAAATCGCTGCCTTCGGAATCCGCGAGCGCGTTCTGTTTCCCGTCGACGAGCTTCTTCCTGAGCACGTGTTGCCATACATTCCTCAGTTCTTGCATCCGCACAGGCTTCAGCAAGTACTGGCAAGCTCCATGAACCACCGCCTTCGCCACCGTCTGCGTCGCTCCATCTACCGACGATACTGCAATCGTCGACGGCCAAGGGATATAATTTATGTACGTAAACTCAACTGGAAGATTAAAAAAACAAACAAACAAACAAATAAATAAATAATAATTAATTACTGATGACTGGAATGCCAAATTCTTGAGTTATGATCTGGAGGAGCATGAATCCGTCCATGTCCGCCATGTGGATGTCGGTGATGACCAGATCGAACTCAAGCATGTTCTCCCTCAACATCCTCAGGCCACTGCTCGCCTGAGTAGTCGCCACGACTTGGTATTGGCATCGGATTAGGAGGTTCTCTAGCAACTTGAGGCAGATGGGATCGTTGTCGATGGCGAGAATTCGAATGCCTATGGGGAAGTCATTGGTGGTCGCCATGGAAACACAAAGAAATCTTTCAAGGAACAGAATGAACGAGAGGAGGAGGAGGAGGAGGAGGAGGAGTAAAAAAATATAAATATATGAAAGGGGGGTGTACATTTGATTTTTGTAAATGTTTTTTAACAAATCTTTCGAAATTATAAAATTGATTAGTTTTAACATAGGCCAAAGCAATCAATCTTAAGATTTTTTTTTTTCTGGAATAAACAGTTTTTGTTGGTGCTTTGAACATTTAGAAAAGGCAAGAAATTATCACTGTATCAAAAGTTAATAATCAGACAAAATGCTTTACAAGAAATTACCGACATATATTCATTCATACCCCATAGTTTAGTTGGGATCTTCTGGTCTATTTTTCTATGGTCCCTTCCTGGTCCACATTACGAGGACCGTTAGATCAGATCATGGATCCATGTATTAGCCCCTCCTGATCTAATCCAACGGTCCTCATGATGTGGACCAGGAAGGGACCACAGAAAAGTGGACCAGAGGATCTGCAGTGCCTATAGCTGTCTCCTCGGGACAGTGCGATAGTTAAGGCATGAGAACTCCCCCATGTCTTGACTATTTAGACTTATGGCTAGTAGCCACCCGTGATTTACCTCATTCGTGTTGGCTTTGGGACAAATTGGCAGGGGCGCTGGGGGCGAACGTATTCACCTTTTTGCCACATTCATATCCCATAGTTGTCCCCTCGAGGCGGATGGTGTGATGATTAAGACATGGGAGGTTGTCATCACATGAGTTTTTAAGGTTAAAATTCAACACGTGAGCATATACATCCCCGTGTTTTAACCATTTACATTAATAGTTAATAACCAATGATTTACCTCTTCTAGATTGGCCTAAAGATAAATTGACAGGGACTTTGGAGGCGATTCATCTTTTTATCACATTCATAACCCATAGCTATTTCTATAATTTATTAATTAATTTTGTAAACAGATTATCAAATAAAATCGAACATATATTATAGAATTTGGAAAGGAATATAAATAAGAAATTATCAACATATATGCATTCATAATTTATATTACTATTAATATAGGAAATTGCTTATAATATTATATCATGCAAGAACCTATCCAAGAAAAATGAAACATATATCGTAGATTTTGGAAGGAAAAATAAATAAGAAATTGTCACCATATATACATCCAAAACAATTAGTCAAGGTATGAAAATTGACAAAATAGCATTCAATTAAGAGTTGAAGAACAAATGAATCCACAGCTGCCTGTTCTTTTCTTCAATATGGCAGCGTATAGCTGTTTGGCCCTTTACTACTTGGCTAGTTCAAAGAATCAACAAACTGGACACGCGGTAGTGCAATAACATGCAAAACTCTATACAAGAATTTTATATGGACACCAATCTCTTCATTACAAACAAAAAATCTTAAGCGGAGCTGCACACACTCGTGACGAACACGGACCTCTTCATTACAAAGAAAAAAATCTCAAACTGAGCTCGGCACACTCATGAAGATGATAAATACGTCAGGTAATGGCACTGGCCGGCGAGAGTTTGATACTGTGTTAGGATAGCTTCCTATGACCTATCCTTTCTGAGGAAGAGAAGCTGACAAAGCCCTCAACCTGTTTGCGATCTCGGTGAAGCTAGGGCGCTGTGAAGGTTCCGTGCCCCAGCATTGCTCCATCAGTGATTTCCATTCGGGATCACAAGATTCAGGCACGGGAGGCCGTAATGTATCGTTCAGAATCCCTCCTGTTGAGAGCAAAGAACTGAGAGGAGATATACACCAAGATATGAACATCCTAGTGATGCAGTTGTCATGACAGTGTCAATAATAGAAAAACAATACAAATATGAATAGAAAGGCCATACAACTCTGGCTCCACTAACACAGGCATATGTGAGCCAGCATCCAACAGAAATTTGACAGTATGTAAAAATCACCTATAATAAGTCCATAATGCATATCCCGATATGGTTCATCTCCAGTGATGAGCTCCCACATCACTACGCCAAAGGAGAATACATCAACCTATGGCACAACGATTGAATTTGATTGATGATAGACTTGCACAGTTAAAGATAATATAGATAGAAAAATGAAATGGATTGGCTTTGACAGTATGAATGATACAACTCATCATCACCTTTTCACTATACTTGATATCCTTGCCACCAAGAAGTTCAGGTGCCATCCAAGGTAGAGTGCCTCGCATGCCACCAGACATCAGTGTCTCGTATTTCAATTTTGAAAGGCCAAGATCAGCCACCTGCACAGTGTGTTTCAGTAACATGCTGACATGCAGAAAAGGAAAAAAAAAAAAAAAAAAAAAAAACAGTACGACACGAACAGTTAAAGCAATGCTCTAGCACAAAGTTCCAAAAACAGCACTTTGTGATATTTTTTCCTTTACTTTTCTTGTTCTCTGACACAGATATCACAATATAATTTGTACAGTGGTTAAAGCTTTATCTACTATTGTTTCTTCGAGTTGCCCAATTACTTTGTAACACAAATTTATATATTCCAAAAAATTTTCACAAGATCAACCGTGTAAAATCACAGGCCATCTTTATTTGTTTTAAGGAAACCTGTTTCCTTTATTAAAAAATTTAGACACTGAATGAGCACAACGTTAGCACACATTCACATGTTGGGCCATGCTTTGTCCGTGTAGTGTAGCACCCAACACCAAAGTACATTTTCCAGTCAATTTTTAGAATAAAATTACTGTTGGTTCTTTCACTAAAGAAACAAAGCTTACTAATAATACCCAACAAGTACAAGAAAAAAGATTATAGAATAATGAGGACAGATTGTAAAAACTCCTCAACAGACCTTCAATATGCTTTAAAAGCAATTTAAGTCAAACAATAGTTGCAGGAAAGATTTCTAATTTAAGCTGCCTAAACAAATAGTTCACTTTAACCTGAGTTTTGGTTCCCTTTATCAAAGATAAGCATGGTGTATCACATCAAGACATCAAACTGTATAGTGCATCATCAAACAACCATAAGAGAAGAGTAGAGGCTGAATTTGCATTTTTCTTTTCTTGCCTTTCCCTATTTCCTAATACTTCTCTTGGGATTTTTCTTTTTCTTTGTTCTGGAAAGAAGATATTGCATGGCCAATGAGCTTAACAATTCAATTTTTAAATCCTTGGTCAAAAGATAAACTAAAGGCCACCAACTAAATCCACAACCATACTCTGTCACAATCAGTTCACGTTTGAGGAACTAGATTATTTCTGAAATTGATAATTTATTAATTTTTAAGATGCAAATTTAGTTCAGTCAAACGAGATTACTCAGACAACTTGAAGTTCCACTTTAGCATTTCAAAGTAGCCTCAAATAATATTTTGAAAACTAAATACATCTTTTACCTTGCATATTGGACGCTGAGGATCCCTCAAGTTGACAAGTAAGTTATCACTTTTCAAATCAAAGTGTATAATATTTTTACTATGCAAGTATTCCATGCCAAATGCCACGTCCATTGCGATAAGAAGTCGTCGACGCCTATCAAGCATCCTGTCCAAAGGGAATGATTAACATGAATAAGATCAAAGATAAAATAACCAGCCACATACAGTCACTTATATAAGTTATGTTAAAGCACTTACAAGATTGGTAGGGTCAACAAATTAAACTTCGTCTATAGAAAACAACAGTAGAAACTAAAATCACTGGTACCAAATAAAAGAAAAAGAAATATGCAAGATTTGTATCTTTGATGGAGTAAAAGATCCTTAATCCTGGCTTCTCTTAGATTTACATTGTTTCCCATGGTCTTTAAAATACTAAAGAAAATAGAACATTTAGTAATAACTAACAGAAATAGAGATGAATAGGAGCCCCTAGATGCTTGTGCATTTTGAACCAATCTGCTCTAGTTGAACCAGTTGGATGTTCCAATTCACAGAAAATTGGCTGGTTTGAGTTCCTTTGATGCAGTAAATGAAAAGCTGCAACTTAATTTAAAATGGGCCGACTGATGTTTCAACTAGGAATTCTAGATTCAACCAGCTGACAAGATCAGATTGTCAACTATACATAAATTATTAACGTGTAACATAATAGAATAAAAAGATAGGAGATTACTTCTCATTCTTCTGCAAAGCACGCCGAAGTGAACCATTAACCATAAACTCTGTTACTGTTGCAATAGATCCCCCTGGCCCATCAAGAACAATGCCATAAAATGCCACAACATTCGGATGGTGCAAGCTGCTAAGCTTACAGGCCTCATTTAAAAAATCAGCCCTCTGAGTTTATTCATAAACACATGTAAGCACGAATTCTACATGAAAAGAATCATATGAAGCAATTTACAAGTTGGAAACATACTGCACGATCCTGCTCCGATGAATTCCCAGAAAAAACCCTGTCATTGATTCTCTTGATTGCCACATCTGTGCCTCTCCACTTGCCATGATAAACAGTCCCAAAAGACCCAGACCCAAGTTCTTGCAACTCCTCCAAATCACTATTTTTTATTACCTTTGAGTGACAACAGATGTCAGTCTGTTATTTCCATATTGTACAATGAACATAAGATTAAGTAGTGAATAATATCTAACTCTATTTTCTAACCTGGAGGTTTCCAATCTCATCTATATTAGGAGAAACATTCTTAGCTTTCTCTAATTGTTTTGTCTTAGTCTGCATCACAATGATTTTAACCACATGGTAACAGCACAAATACACACATAAAAAAATGAAAAAGGAAATGGTTATCACCTCTTTATTTTCATCTGTTGCTATTTTGTCCTCGATAATTGTACTTTCTCTGAAAGAACTATGAGATGAATCTTTTGTTTCACGAGAATCAAAAATAGGAACTGGAAGTTCGAATGATTGTAGTGTAAGTGCTGACGCTGGTTTTTTCCCTTCAGTATTCAGGATATCTTCTTTAATCTGAGCATCTCCTAAATATTTAACAAAGCAGATTATGAATGTACTTAACTTAAAACACTACCAATAAATATTCATAAAGCATAAGGCGTAAAACCTTTTAATGGATGTGGCTCTGTAGGTGCATCCATATTTAAAGAACTTGGCAGCTGAACAGAAACAGCTACAGGAATAGTTAGCTCAGACCTTATGCTATCTACAGGATAATTCCGGTTGGACAACTCTTGTGTGGCTGTAGAAACATTGTTTGGTCTTGAAGGGAGGATTTTACTCTCCAATAGTTTCTGAGGATCCATGTCATTCACAAGTTGGTCTGAGGAAACAACTTGCTGCATTTGGTCCGTATTGTGGAGAAGCAAAGCGTTTCCATTTTGAGGAATAGACCCATTGCTATTTTTTAATACTTCTGCTGGACTGACACTGGGAATATCATCTTTTTTCTCATTAAGATTCTTATTGCTGGTATCATTGTCATGGACAGGATCTGCATAATTGAACATTCCTCTAGGCCCAGCTCCTGTTTCATGATGATATGAGTATAGCTCATGGTTCCCTATGATGTGTGGAGTCTGAAAGCTGTTGGAAAGTTTAACACTCTGTAGATAAGAAACATCCCTCGACCCAGCTGGCAACTGACTAGATAGCGAACTAGAATTTCCTTCTGTTACAATTCCAGATACAATTAGGGGATTACTAATAGATAATTCACTCCCTATATCCAGAAGCCCGGTGTTATGACTATTCATCATAAACAATGGTGACTGTCCAGAGTTTAAATCCTTGGAGATGCCAATATCAGGCAAGACAGCTGCTGGCCTTGGGTAACCACTGAAGCCTGGAGCCCCAGGAGGATTCATGCTAAGAGGTTGCATCATTCCATCCATAGGCCAACCATGGCTATACAATGCCCGGACATCTGGATGTCCGGGTAAATTAGCATTAGCAACAAAAGATTTATGGATAAAACCTTGATTAAATGGATAATTATGGAATCCAATATTTTGTACCAATGGCATCTGTTGTTGTGAGGAATCTTCTTCATGAGATTGAGGAATGAGGAATGCTCCATGAGGGTTGTGTGGTGTGGCTAATGAATTTGAAGCTGGTATTGATACAATATTAGAATGGTCCCAATTTACAGGCAATTGTTGCTGCTTTTGCACCAAGTCTTCTTTGCGAGATTTTTCAGGATTGCTTTCAGTCCCGGATGATACTTGTGAAGCACCAGGTAGCCCCACAAAAACTGGTGGTAGAGGAGTCTTAGCATGGTCCAGATAGGCTGAATTTACAGATGGCTTCACATTAATTTGGGAAGTAACAGGAGCTGTCTCAGACAACTCACGGTTCCTAGGAGCTGCAGTAGACAAATTCTTAGCTTGGATATTCACACCACTGTCTGCTGTTTGAAGTGGTACTCGTTTGGTTAAATCTTCAGCGTTGTGACTCTGTAATAACGTATTTGCTTCAGAAATGGCATGTTTGTGGCCGTTACCTTGCTCATTTATCAGGGTATCTGAATGGGCATAGGGCAAAGCCTTCTGACATAAACTACAGTCCTCAAATTTAGCAGTCGGCCCTTGGGATGATGCTGGCACTGGGCGCCGTTCCACATTTGGTGCGAAAAAGTGAGGAGGAGGCAGTGGAGGTAGCTTTGATAAAGGCTGCAACTTTGCATCACCAGGAATCCTCACAATCTTTCCAGTATTAAGGTCTGCCTGGAAATCCACTCTTGTCATCCCATTACCAACCTGAGCAGTTGTGCTATTAGGTGGCATATAAGCATCTGAAGCCACCGCAACATTGATTTGTGAAGGATATTCCATCCCTACAAAAGGTCGGGGGTGATCATGTTGTTGCTCCATGTAGGGCTGGGGAACAGTTGGCGTGGCTAACGGAAATTCAACCTGTACTGGATTCAAGAATTTGTGTTGATTTGGCACTGAAGGAGGTAATTCAGACTGAGTTGAGCTCAATATTTGGATTTGATCATTGTAATTTGTAGTCGGTACGTCTTGCCCTGCAAAATTTGGTTTTGATGCATATCGAGCAGATGTACCTGTAGGGGAATGAACAGGCGAGATACCTTCATTGACAAGTGCCTCGACCAGAACATCGGAATTCTGGGTGGACGGTAAACTCGCCACGCTATCCCTTCTCCTGATGCTAAAATCCAATCCATTGACAGCTTCGAGATACCTCGTCCCAGTGTCCTGCAAATCATGATACGGGGCAAGTGGATCGAAACCACTGCCGGACACATCAGATGGCGAGAAGAGAAAGACTCGAAGCTTGGCGTTGGGATTCTCGGCTGCGAGCTTATCGTACTCCTCCATCATGTTCTCCAGGTCCTCCGAGGTGGACACGGAGATGAGAGCGTCAAGATCCTCGTCGGGGAGCTGGTACCGGAGCACGACCGGCCCTCCGTAGGCCTCGGTCATCTTGCGTAGGATCTCTGTCAGCGACGCGTCGCGATTGACGGTGAGGATGCGGGTCTCCCCGCCGACGTAGCGGAGGGCGCCGTCGCTGAGGCGAGGCAGAATCGTGCCGCCATAGCTGTAGCGGAGCTTGACCCTGCGATCGCCGGAGGTGGAGGGGTGGTGGTCGGCGTCAGAGGGCCCCGAAGGGTATGGATCCCTCCGATCGCAAGCCATACAACGCAGAATCCAAAGCTAGGGTTTTGGGGAGGGATCGAGGAGAAAGCCGACGAGATCGGGGAAGTAGACGCAGCCGAAAGTAGGGATAAGACACATCAACGACGGAAATATATATATATATATATAGATATCTATATATATATTATATTATATATAGACATAATCGATACGAATTTGGAAAGAAGTAATAAAATAGATAGTAAAATTGACGGAAAATAAATTAAATTATATGTCTCACGATAATTAAAACATAGCTGATGAACAAGCGAAGTTTTGGACAGTCCCCATCAGCGTGATATTCGAATTTACCTCGAAGTTTTAGGCTTGACAATGGTTTTTATAAAGCACTAATTGCGTTTCAATTCGTGCAATTATGAGACAATAATCCATAAATTTTATGCCAATCTCACATATCTGAACTTCAAGTATCTTAACATAACTTTAGCTAAGTGAAAATCTGATGGCTCTGATACAAATAAAGTAATGAGAACGGGTAGAAAGAATAGGAGATTGGCACCGTACAACATTGCTAAGGGAAAAAAAAAAATCCTAAAACAACTTGAAGAGGATACCACCATGAGTGGCAAAGAATGGAGCAAACACGAGTGATTCCACTGCCATGAGCTTGATGAGGATGTTGAGGGAAGGGCCAGATGTGTCCTTGAGCGGATCACCGATGGTGTCGCCAATCACTGCCGCCTTGTGGGGGTCGGACCCCTTCGGGCCGAGGGACCGAGCATGCTCTGAAGCTCCGGCCTGATCAGTTCATGAAGCAAGAATTACCGGTTGAATAGTTTTCAAGCAATGATAAGAATAAGGGAGTGTTTTTTACCTCAATGTACTTCTTTGCATTGTCCCATGCACCACCAGTGTTTGATGCAGAGATAGCAATCTGTGTAAGGTTTGTTATGAATTCAAATTCAATGCAACATTAAATTGGATGGAAATGATGTGTGTCTGAGAGAGAGAGAGAGCGCTGCAAACCTGGACACCGGAAACAAGTGAGCCTGCAAGAACTCCGGAAAGTGTTTCAACTCCGAAAAGAGTCCCAACAACGAGAGGAGTCAGCATGACCAGAGCACCAGGAGGGATCATTTCCTTGATGGAGGCATCTGTTGATATCTTGACACAGTTTGTATAGTCTGGTTTAGCAGTTCCCTCCATGAGTCCAGGGATGGTGTTGAACTGTCGTCGAACTTCTTCGACCATTTTGAGAGCTGCACTGCCAACACTCTTCATGGTCATGGCTGAGAACCAGTAGGGGAGCATAGCGCCCACAAGAAGCCCGATGAAAACTTTGGGTGTCAGAACATCTACAGTCGAGATTGCTGCACGGCTCACGAATGCTCCAAAAAGTGCAAGGGACACCAAGGCAGCTGAACCTATGGCAAAACCCTAGAAGAAAGCACACAGCAAATAGATTGATAAATTTGAGATAGAATAGCTCTAAACGTGAACTACAAACAAAAAATAAAAGGATTAGGAAGAGAATGAATGTACAACTTTCGATCAATTTCACCTTTCCAATAGCAGCAGTTGTGTTGCCGGCAGCATCTAGAGCATCTGTTCTCTCGCGGATCCTGTGGCTCATCCCTGCCATCTCTGCAATTCCTCCAGCATTGTCACTGATAGGCCCATAGGCATCAATGGCAAGACCAGTTGCAATGGTGCTTAGCATTCCAAGAGCGGCGACTGCAATACCATACATTGCAGCAAAACTGAAACTAACAAAAATGCTGGCAGCTATAGCAAATATTGGAATGATGACGGATTTGTATCCCAAAGCAAGACCGAAGATAACATTTGTAGCAGCTCCAGTTCTACAGGAATCAGCAACATCTTGCACAGGGCTGAAAGAAGAGGTCAATGAAAATGAAGTAAAGAGATGCTGAAAGCCAACCAACTGAGAGCAGGTGACAAAGTAAAGCTTGATTCAATCGATACCTGTAAGCATTGCTTGTGTAATACTCGGTGACAAACCCTATCACCAGACCAGCCCATAAGCCAATTGCTACACAGAAGAAGAGCTCCCTGCCAGTGTATCTCAGACAATAAGCTTAACTT
This sequence comes from Kaempferia parviflora, assembly GCA_037177295.1. NCBI lineage: Eukaryota > Viridiplantae > Streptophyta > Magnoliopsida > Zingiberales > Zingiberaceae > Kaempferia > Kaempferia parviflora. The sequence goes on from JBAMIE010023398.1 coordinate 11,949, forward strand.
CACAATTTTATCAAAAAGAGCAAAGGTAAAGTGGAATAAGTTACCAGTTCTTGACAGTCTTCTGGACACCAAAATTGAATATTGTAAAAGTAGATGGGAGTGCTACCCAAGTGACAATTGCAATTCCTCCAGTCATGAGAATAGTAGAGATGATAAGCTGTCTCTTTAATGAAGGTTCAATCTCATTCACTTCTTTAATCTCGAAGAAGTCAGTAGCAAAAAGTGTGGTAATCAGACAAACAATGATACCCATGGAACTAATCAGAAGGGGTATAACATTGCTGTCAAATCAAATTAATTCCAAAGCAAGATATTGAAGCAACAACAAGAGCAGCACATGAGGACTTAGTATAAGAGCCAAAGAGATCTGATCTCATTCCAGCAATATCTCCAACATTATCACCAACATTGTCTGCAATAACCTACAAACAAGAATGAAGCATTTGCTAGAACACTATAAAAATTCAAATAAGTTTGGACATTTTGACGAAAATTAAATCTGATACTTGCCTGGATGAATAAGGACATGAGTGCACACTTGATTATTTTAAAAGAAACATCAAGATATCTAAGTTCAACTGAAAAAGGAAGATACATGTTTAGTATGAGATTCTTACAGCAGGGTTCCTTGGGTCATCCTCAAGAATGTTCCTTTCAACCTTTCCAACCAGATCAACCCCAACATTAGCAATTTTGGTATAGATACCACCACCAACCCTGCCAAAGAGAGCCATGGAAGACCCACCAAGGCCATAACCAGTAATAGCCTCAAAAGTCCTTCCCAGTCATCACCATAATATAATTTGAATAAGTTGATGGAAATAAAGAGTACCAGAAGCCCATTAGTTGCGAGCAAAAAGTCCATCACAATGCCTGACCGAAATGTAGTGATGAAAGCCTTTCCTACACCCTTTCTAGCTTCTAGAGTTGTCCTGGCATTGGCATACGCAGCAATCTTCATACCAAGGATCTCGATACCAAAGAGGTGATACCTCCAAGCAAGAAAGCCAATGTGCTAAAGATGGCATTGGCAAGGGCAGGCTTGCAAGTCTTGTCCTTACTGTAAGTGCAAGGTTGGCTCTTTGTGCTAAAGCCCTCAACATAGCCAAGGAAGAGGAAGATTAGTATTGCAAAAATAGCCATGAAGATTCCAACATACTGATATTCAGTAAAAAGGAAAGAAGTAGCTCCTGTGCAAAGGAAGAAAGCTCATGTCAGAGGTCATAAACTTATACATGTCAATAAGATTGCCAGAATAAAAAACCAAGATTAGTAATAGTCTTGTTTAGAAAATGTGTATAGGATCAAAGTTAAATAAGTACTGGATCCAGAATCTTTAGCACCTAATTTACATGAGTTCTTTTCTCCTTATTCACAAATTGATTGTCCCCAAATTATATATTTAGCAATGAAGTCATTAAATTTAATATCATGCCATATAAAGTTTGAATAGCACAAAAAATGAGAGATATAAAAGGCTCATCCATCCATGAAAAGAGAAAAAAAAAAAAAAAAAAAATGGATCATGTGCCAAAAGATACTTCAGACTAGTTGGAAGGCAAAAAGCAGCTCTCTAGTGAATGCTTAATACTCGGTTAGGACATAAGGAATTCCCATTCCTAAAATTTTAATTGGTCACACTACACTGCAAGTCTAAAACTTAAGTTATAGATTGATTTGGATGGAACATCAAATCTGGTTTTTTTTACTGCCAAATCAAATAAAACGCTAGCAATTTGGTGGAATTTAAATACATAACTAAAACAGGGCTAAAATTGTTGGTTTTAAAAAGGTAGATCCGCTACCTTAGTGACCTCTCTGCCGGCCCTACGGATATGGAGAGAGGTAAATGCAGGTACACAAGCATTAGACGCATAGTGGGTTAAACCCCAAGTCATCAGTTCCTGAGAATCGACCTTGGCGATTATGCTAGAGATGTCATGCACCCACTACGCCCTAGGGGCAAAAAAAATTTGTTGGCTTTAAGTCAATTAATGCTGAGGTTCTTGGCCTATGTCAAGCAAGATCTGAGGCAACTAGAATACAAAATTCTAAACCATATATACTACTTTTGACAAGTAGAAATTAATTGACATTTGCAGGTCTAGACAACTTTAATGCCGTCACCCTACGCCTAATGCAACCACCAATCTTTATTTTCCCTCCAGACCGGGACTGTCGTTGCTGTTGAAGGCTTTCACATAGCCGATCTCAAATAATTAGAACAAGCAGTACTGGAAGATGATGACAAGCAGTACTGGAAGATGATGATGGTGTATTACTCCATCCACTTGCTTACAGGACAAGGAAGATCCTCTAATTGCCTCCACGGCATAACCGAGTTGAGTTGGTACTCAGGTGTTAGATTGCCGCAAGAGATTAGGATCGAATTCCCGGGGAACAATCCCCTAAGGAATAAAACCCCTCTCACCTAAGGAAACTCGCTCAGTCACCGTAATTTACCCCCTTCCAAATGCCTTAGGGTGAGCGCATCACTTTTTGCCACAGGGAAGATCCTCTAATTGAACGGGAGACCTGGGTTGTCCCTCTAATGTACACCGGTACTCAGCCATGCTGCTGATCACTGTAAATCAGGCTTGATCTCAGAGGATAATAGCTCACAAAAGCGTCGTCTTTAAATAAAAAGAACAAGAAAATTCGAACGGGAAAAAAGATCCATATTTTCTTAATAAAATAATACTGCGAGGTTAAAACCTTTGCTGCAATAAAAAAAAAAGTGGCAGCGCAAATTCGAAAAAAAATAACGAGAAAAAAAGATAGCGCAGTTCTAACCAAAGCCATGAATTTTAATCGAGGATTCAACAACAAAAGCCACAAGAACCAGCATAAGAAGAAGTATACCGAGACAAATTTGAAATAGATTGACAAAGAAAGCTGAAAGGACCTCCTGCGCATACAATTATTAGAAAATCTAGAGAGTAAAAGGCAGATCCACTGATCTGAAACGAAGTTTCTTCTGCAGAACAAGCTGCACGCAAACTCAGCGAATTGAAATTTCTAGCACTAAACACCGCAGATCTGACTGAAAAAAAAAAACAAAATAACCAGATCTAATCACGTCACTTACCTTCTGAAATAGCGTGCTGGATCTCGGCGCACTTGACCACCACGTTGTGATCGTTAAGCCCTTCCTCCTCGTCGATCAAGTACTCGGAGTGGCCGTTCTTAACGTTTCCCGCCCCGTTGGCCTCCTTCTCCGGCGAGAGGCTCACCCTCGAGACAAGGACCCACTGCACCAGCGCGAAAGCGATCCCGACGACGGCCGTCACCGGGATCAGAGCCTCGGTGGTGAGATCGGAAAGAATCGCCGCCCCCATCCCCGGATCCGTCGTCACCGCAATATCCTCGAGTAGGCAATGGCTACGAGGGATTCGGAGTTCCCACTTCTAGGACGACTCCAGGAATACCTGTGTTTGCCATATTTATATACGAAACCATGGAGAGACAGAAGGCTTTCGTGTGGGGACACGGACGCTACCATTTTCGGATCACGTTAATCTAAGCGATCTCGCGGGACATACGAAAAGCATATTAATTTTTCGCATTACAAACACCCGAAAATTTACCTGCCAATATACAGGCTAAATAGTGGGACCCACGCCTTATCACCCTGAATGAATGGTGAGAGATGGCTCCGTCAGATTTGGCGCAATTCAGAATCGAACTGGCTAATTATTCCGCAATAATAATTATTATATTTTAAGAAAAAGATTTAAAAAAAAAACCAAGTGGAGCCCGCATCCCGCGCCAGGGAGGACGGTGGGCCCCAGTATTATTTTGAATTAACACAACTAAAATAAAAAACAAATATGTTTTTTTAATAAAAATTAACTTTTTTGTTTAAATTAAAAAAGTTTATATATAAATTAAAAATAATTTTTTAAAAAAATTTGTAATAAGAATGTGAAAATTTGTCCAACCAAACTCGTTCTGTATTTTACACAGATTTATGATAAAAGGTGAATCATTTGCCCCTAACATCTCTGTCGATCCGTCCCAGAGTCAACACGGAGGAGGTAAACCACGTGTGACTACTAGTCATAAGTGCAAATGGTTAAGATATGGGGGAGGTATATACTCGGGCATGCAAAGATTCGACCTCTAGATCTCATGTGACAAGCTCTCATGTCTTAACCATCACACCGCCCTGAGGGGACGCAATTAATTAATTAACATAAACATGATTTTAATTAAAATCGAGATAGAACATTTCAAACTTTGAACAACTACAATACTTAATTTGCCACAATCTTTGAAAGACAACAATGTGAACAACTTGAATTGGTGTTCCATCCCCTTCATGTACAGCACACAAGAAGCACATGTTTCCATGAACACTTGTTAATTTTTAATTATATGTTCATAGAGTTGGACGAATTCATTACTTGTACTTCCACACGTATCTCTCACTTTATTAAAAGAGATTTTTGAACTTTTAAAATCACTGAAAATGACATCAATACATTTTTATATGTATAAAAAATATTTGTAATGTAATTGAAGAGAGATAATCTTTATGAGTTCTCCGCTCTTAACAGCAACTAAATGCATATGTTTATCCATCTTTGACTATTGGAGGACATTGAATGTTCTACTTTAAGCCTACGTATTATGACCATTGACTAAAAACAATTAGTAATTAATAATGACTAATGAGTCATATTTTAATTTTATTTTGTAGCTATGTCCACAATTAATAATTTTGACTAATGGATATTCTAATAAACAAATAGAATTCTGTGGCCATTTATTGGGAGAAGCATGTGGAAAGTATTCTAGAGCATCTCTCGCATGATATTTTAATTGATATATTTGAACAAAAATGGTAGAACAGATCTCACATGATTTGATCATATTCTGATCATGATCTCTTAGTTATTTGTATTAGATGTTTCAGTCTAAACACCATTCATTTGATAACATGAGAAATTGCATGACATTGATTATAAACTACTCTACAATACAGTTTTAACATGATTAAACTTCTGAAATGATCAATGAGCAGCTCAAGTAACATTGTGCATGAGCATAAAGCATGGATGATCGACAAAATAGAGCAAATGGTAAAGGAAAGGAACAAACTCAAGTTGCCTTTCGGTTCACTTTGAGGTATGGCAGTGCACCGATCACATTGTCGTAGTCGCTTCTGTTAACGGGGTGCTGCGAAGAAAATTTGGACATGTTTCAGAAACAGATTGAAGTAACAAAGGGAATATCAGTGGTTAAGCATTCAAGGATAGAAAAGAGATCCACAATTGGGAGCACACATATGAGGCAAAATAACCAAACTACAAGGTGCAGATGCCTACGACATGCAACTAAGTACATCAAACATGGAAAACTGACATGGTGTGGCACTGCAATGTACTTCTGGAAAAGAAAGCAATTTACAGTCTCAAATAGAGATTTAGGGAGAAATGAAATTGACAGAATGAGAATAACCATGAGTACACAAGAAAATTAAGGTAATTTACATAAAACAACTTTCAAATTTTAGTTTAAGGCTGTTCCGATATTTCAAGGTTACTGCCAGAGTTGTTTACTTTGATAAAGATCACTTAAGATAAGAACTTGAGTGAGTTGACAACACTGAATGTCAATATTTTGAAGCCAAATAAAGTGAACTAAATATAAATGATTGGCTTACTTAAGATTATACTGATCGCTAGGTACTTAGTGTAATTGATTAGTTTAACTCAAGTAGAAGATATCAACACTTTTCTTTTAAGAAAAAAAAAGGACCACTTTTTATTCTATAACATTACAAAATTCTCGAATATACAGTTTCTTTTTTGTTGTTTTGAATCATCACCTCATTGTTTCAACATCTTAGACCTGATTAAATCACATAAAAAATATTCACCTTGTTGCAATTTATGATCTATAACAATAACTGTTATTTCAAGTACAGAGTCCTTTGGTTACAGATTAGGTTTTTGCTGAAATGAAATATCCATCCAGCTCTGTTGCCATACACAATGTCATAAAAAATTTGTGAAACCCTTACTGATGGGTAGTGCCAGAAGCCAGTCCCATGTCCCAAATTCAGAATTTTTTCGGTGGTCAAAATCACAACATTTTCATCTAACCAATGTCCAAAATCTGAAACTATGTATTTAAAATCTTGGAGCTAGAGGTTCTTAGTACTGAAATAGAACTTTCTAAATTCCTATTCACTAACAAACTAGGAAGAGTGAATGCGACTTTATTGAAAATTTGCTGCTTTGACATAAAATGAAATTCAGCAACCTCCACAAACGCACAGCAAAACATAATCTCTACAATACGTTTTTTCATCCGCATGTAATATATCCACAGTTCATAAACTGTGATAGGTGATGTTATCTTCAATGATAAATGGCAACAAGTTGGCAATAGCACGATGCCTGAAGCCTCAACGAAATACAACCAGAAATCATGGATAAGAGAAGCAAATGCAGATGAGTTATTCGAGAAATCAATTTACCATTTTGGAAAGTCGAAGCTTCCTCTTAGTGTTCTTCTTCCCCAGCAAGTGCTGCTTCCCGGCCCGTCTCCTCACAATCTTCCCTCTTCCAGTCACCCGAAATCTCTTCGCCGAAGCCTTCGAATCCACAAAGGAGCAAACTTTCCGCGTCATAATTGACGAAAGAGGGCGAGAATATACAGAAAGGGCGATACCTTGTGGGTCTTCATCTTGTAGCCCTTGGCGGCGAAGACGGCGAAGGCTGCAGGCCTGCCGGATGAGGAAGCGTAAGTCGACGAAAATCGCCCTTCTTGGAGTAGAAGAGGGGAACCGGAAACGGCGGCGAAGGAGCTGAGGCTGCGCTGAAGGGAGATGGCGGGAGGTGATTGTGAGGGACGGAAGCCATTGGATAAACGGAATGGAGGCGGAGAGAAAGGAGACAGCCTCAGGAAGCAGAAGGAAGATGATGCGGCCATGGATTGTGGTTATCTGCGACTTTCGCTCTTTCTCAACGGTGAAAGGGTTCGAGGATTGAGGGAAGTGGAAACAGACGAAGCCAAAGCTTGTGGATAATATTATTATCATTATTATATTTTATAAAAAAAAATTGACGAATTTAATGTTATGAAATATTCATCTTATTTATATTCAAACCCTAATCCTCTTCTACCGTGCTATCCATGCCAACATCATACAACAACAGCCAATGTAATTTGTTTTTGAAAAATTACGATGAACCGGAGAAGAGTATTAACTTCGAGTTGAACATCAATTTCGGTTTAGGTTAGCACTTGCTATCTGCTTAAATCAAAAATAGAGCATGCTGATTAACCAAATTTACAATATGCAATAACCATTCCATGTAAAAATTACCAGTTCAGCCAAAAATATCATGATAAATAAGCTTATAACTAAGGAAAAGTTGAGCTCCCATGAGAGTATATTTTATCACTAGTGTGACTAAATTTAGAAAGAATATTATAAGTTACCTACTTAATACAATTTCCTCTCACCGTTCAAACTACAATGTTTTCACCAAGTACTCTAGTCACTGAGCCTCGCAGTATTTAGCTTGACAAACTCATTGCAATATACATGAAGTTCTTTCCGAGATGCCAAGAGTCTTCTGGCAGAAAAAAAAAATCCAACCCATCAATGGCATTCACATATAATGGTTACCTGGTAAAAAAGAGACATCATTCAAGTAAACAATGGAAATGGAGGAGACATGGCTTGGACATGACATAATCCAAGATACTAGCTAGATCATGTTAAAATTCCAACTGAGCTTAGTGGGCAAACAATAGGTGCCAATAGAAACTGTTTCAATCTTCGCAGTTGATGAGCTCTCGTATTTATTACCTTCAATCTTCATCTCCAGCATGCTCCAGTAAATAGTTTGCTGCCAGTTGCTCGTTCCTGTCACAGGCTAGATATGCTTCAATTACTCGTGCCCGGTCAAAACCCAATGCTTCAAGCTGGATGATGCGAAGTGCATCAGACAACAGAGTTAGTATAGTTATTGTATTTGAAATGAGTCAAACCCAAAGAATTTGGAACAATGGTTTTTCTATGTACAAAAGAATCAATGCATCCGACAAGTGAGTTAACATAGATAATGTATTTGAAATGAGAATCAAACCCAACGAGTTTGGAATCATAGCTTTTGTATGCACAAAAGAATGAGAAAACATTCAGATCAAATACCCGTCCAATTGCTGCTTGCTCTTCAGGCGTTACACTTATCGTATGTGGCATCTCATCTTGGTCAGGTTGATCAAATAGATCCCTGAAAATAGTTTATAGTTTATATGAAAAACTTCAAAGAGATGATACAGTAGGATTAATTTGAGAATTAAAATGAACGAATATGAATTCAATTCTGGACTTCCAAGTATAAGATGACCTCAAAAAAGCTACAGATTATGCATGTGCATGCAAGACTAGTAATTGAATTCATAAATGTCATTATGCACTTTGAGTAACATGACCTTAACAATGCTACAAATGCATTTGCAAGCAAGATTTGTAACCTAGTTCCTAGAGGCAATCCTTACTTATCAAAGCAATCCATACCTCCCAAGAAGCTGATGAGACAAATTATACTTATGTATATTAAGTAGAATAATTACTATTTTAGCAGACACTTGCATACCTTAAAAATGAAAAATATTATAAGTAGAATAGTTATTATTTTAGCTATGGACACACAAATTTTACAATTGCAGAAAGTCAGAAACGCAATGAGAAAGTTAAGACTTGTATTTGATTATTGTAGTAAATATAATTACAACTTATATATTTATATAGCCTGTAGACATAACAAATCCTATCTAAAATTTAAGCAAAGATTAGGCGCTTCGGGCAAGATTTCAGATCATATATAAAAATTTTATCTAACAAAGAAAATCTTGTGTTTTCAATTAGTAGTAGTTTCCAAACTATTTACCGACTTCTTTGATATACAAACTATTCCTGAAAAAAAAATCTAGCCAATGTAAAGATTTAGAAACCAATGATATATGTGATATATTCTGTTTCAAGTTTGCAATGAAACTGTACATAATCAGATAATCTCTTCTGGAAGATAAATCTCTAAATTCACTCTTTTATAACATTCTTTTAAAACCTCATTCATTTGAGTTTATTGGTCTTGGTGATCTAAACTCAACTCAATTTATGTTGTGCTTGATTAAAATATGAAATAACATTCTTATTGGGGATGAAAATGAAAAACAGGAGATGTTTCTTCAAGAAGTATCCATGAAACAAGGATGAGAGGAAGGATTACATGAACCAAAGGAAAGGAAGTAGCTAGCAAACTTATTTTGAAGTTTCAAGCAACAGGAAAGAAAATTAGAACCATCACTATCAAAACTTGAGGTGCATGAACAAAGTTATTCTCCTATGATAAGAGAAACACAGAAAAAAGGACAAAAGCAAATTAGATAAATAATGATTCATATTTCTTTTCCAAGAACCTATAATTTAGCTGCATTCCAAACCGCACTAGATACTTCAAAAGCATCATACATGTCATCTTAGTAGGATATTCAAGAGTTAGAAATCAAACTTTAGCTAGAAAATCAACAGCAAGTAGACAACATTGAGTAACAAGTGTGACTAACTCTTCAAGATCTTCAATAGGTTCATTTATTAAATGAAGAAACTCTGCATGATGATCCTGTATTAATCTCAACAATTGGGGGTTTTGTTTGCTTAATTCCTGGAGCATTGGCTGCAAACGGAGAGGTACTTATAAACAAATTTAGATGTGCAAAAATATACAACTCAAATGGAAGTACTAACCTGCAATATTTGTGGATTCGCATGAACCATTGCTCGCAAAGCTAAAAACTACAAAAATAAAAGTACAAATTTCTGAGATAAATAGTATTGTAATTCTCACCAATATAAGTACACACCTAATTCAAATAATAGTGGCAAAGAGCCTCCGGTCAATTAATAGTGCCTACTATCTGTTTAAGATAAGCTCTGGATATAACCTCACTACCTAAAGAAGGTACTAAGTCAAACTCTGTGACAGATAAGTCTTCTCTCATTCTGCAAAGCAGTCATCTCAAAACAAAATGCTTGTATTCTCCAAGATGAAACAATAATAAGTAAATCATTAATAATGCTGACAGTTCTGATAAGCGGGCTTGCAAACAAAATTGATCATGCAGATAAATCCACATCCTGAGGTTGTAAAACAAATTACCAAACATCGCCTAGCAACCCAGTGTATTCAAACATGTTCAATAAATTAGCATTATCTTCCACCCTAACTGTATTCTTCTCAAACAATCTATTAGAAGTCTCTCCAGACATACACGTTAGTCAATCATGTCCATCTAGTCACATAAACAAGAGTTAGAGTGTGAAAGTGAAGTAAACATACTTGTTGGTTATTTCTGAGGAAGTCAAGAGATCCAACTGCAGTACCCCCTCCAGAATTCGCATTTGCCTGGTAGACATAATTGGATCATGATTTATTTATCATGTCAATATAGTACAGAAGTAAAGAGGCAGAGTATTGAACCTGTGGGAACATGTTCAAAGGAGATGAATTTGGAGCAGAATTTGTTACCCCAAATAAAGGCCCTATAGCAGCTAAATTGGTTGCATTGACCCCTTGAGCAGATACCTCAGATGAAGGGAAAGAATCACCAGGAACTGCAATTTCTGCTGTTGATGGAATGCCCTATTGTGAAATGGAACAAATGTGAACCGCAAGTGTGTTAATCGGTATTGTCAGTTTTACTCTCAGAATATTACATACAGAATATAGGTATTCCACAGCGCGTTCAGGATTATTGTATGCAGCACGAAGTGCACGTAGAATTGTCTCTCTGTCCCAGTTGCCACCACCCATTTCCATCAATTGACTAATCAACTGCTCATTGTTGCTCCCTTCAACTAATGTTGATGCAGCTTGACCATAGGCATCAGATAACCTGCAAATAAATTGTTAAGACTGCCTTGTTTTCACATAGGATGCTTACGCTAGAAATTTTGCAAAACGAGGCATCCTAGAATGTCATGGGATCGTAAGGCACAGTTCAGATGAAGCAAAATGCACTCAAACATGGCATATAATCTAGAAGTACACAAAGTTCCACCTCCACAGACAAAAGATAAATATACTGGAAATATCAAATAAAATATTATCACAATTGGGTAACTAGAAAAGGCCAAAATCTGCATATAAGCAACATCCACATCCAGTTTCTAATATGAAAATATACTAGAAAAGAAGCATCCTTCTAAAGCATTTAGTTATTAAGCTGGAAATAACATCATAGATTATCCTAGCACTTAGGCTCAAGGGCAAATTCACAAAGAAAAAGAAATAAATATTAATTGATTCCAATCTAAATTTGAAAATTCACTTTGAAAGTGACTATCAACTTGATAGACACACCCAAAATATCTCAATAAAGTTTCCAATTGCGAGAGGTTGTGATGATATTTACACATCAAATAAAGATATTCAAGCTGACAAAACCTTGTCTTGAAATATATAACTATATGTCATATTTCAGTTGCTATTTTAAATTGAAAGGTGAGAATTGCCCAAATGACAATAATCTAATTTTATTGAAGGGCAATGTGATTAAGAGTTGTGTTAAACGCCTTCAATAGCCTAAACTGAGTGAAATTACAAGGGCTAAGGCATTCACCTTTTTGTAAGGTTGGAGGCACAGCATATATAGTAATGAAGCATAAATGCTTGTTATCTTGATACATTTATCATATAGATTCACACGTGTATTGTTGTCAATTGTGCCTTGTGTTTCTATTTTCATTAAGTGATAGGATTACTATACACAGAATCATTTTGATTAACTAATAGGTTGGCAGCATAGCATAGTAGCATACACATGTTTTGTTGGCAATTGTTGCCAATTGGCAATTAACTGATATGATTACTGTACACAGAATCATTATAATGGACATAAGCTACCAACACTCATAGAATCAAGAAGAAATAATAAAAAAGGGCTTACTCTGCATTAGGTCGTTGAGATTGAGCAGATCCAGTTGATGAATTCTCTGAGACACTGAATAAAAAAATTGTAAAAAGATCGGAAAAGAGTGGATCAAGTATAATGAAGAAAATGTGGCAATTATCATATAAATTGCATGAGGAAGAAAAGAATTACATAAACACTCACAGAGCTCGTTGCGGTGTTTGCTGGGGAGCTTGTGGTGGAATTTGTGATGAAGTTTGTGGTTGAGCCTCCTTAGGAGAAGGCTGAACTACAGAAGTAGCTGAAGGCTATGGACACAGGCATTAGGTTTAACAATGGTGATTTGCAAACTCTTTTGACAAAGACAGGTAATGTAACAAGTACCTGACCAGATGAAGCTCCGCTTGTGCCTGCAGCTTTACTCTGAAATGTTTGAAGCAACAATTGCATTATTTACAGATATACAAAATAAAGTTATGACAATTGTAGGGGTTCAAATAAAAATACATTCACAAATAAAGAAAAATAAGGCAATACTAAATCAGGGTCATTCAGTGACAATGAAAGATTATGTTTAGTTAACCATAAGACCAGATGCTCAAAAAAAAAAAAGGGGGAAAAACTGCAGACTGTAATGGTAGAGAGAATATCCCTCAAAAGTATCAAATTATAAAGTGATAAGAAGACATCTATGTTCAACTTTTTCCAACTAGATACAACACACTGGTAAAGCTATCCAAACAAGTCTCAATCTTCAAAAACTCAAAATGGGCTTGCAGCAAGTGCATTCTCAGCAAGAACAGCACTTGTGGGTGTTTGTTCCCCACGAGATGTGCCATGCTCGCAAACTGCAAAAAAAACTGTCAGCAGAAAATTTGAAAGTGGTATGTAATAAGCAGAAAAGTGAAAGAACATGTAAGATGTAGAACTGTAGACTAGGATTATTGCATTTTCTAAGTGATGCAAGCATTACTAATGTGAGCAACCATGAGCCTTGTTATGCACAAGTTGTATTTATAATAGTATTGGTAAATAGTAACAATTATTACTTGTTAGTTAACAGGAAATATGTGTAATCACCTTTTATAGCTGATAATAGTAATAAATTACACCAGCAAAATTTTATTGGGCTCTCTCTTCTTATCAGTTATTAGTACTACTAAATACTAAATTATTCTTGCCATTGATTATCGAATATGTAACAGAATCAAAATTACCCATTAAATAACTTATTACATTAAACTAAATAAAGTGCAGTTGCAGTATATTGGTTATTAATATACTCCTCATCAGACACGAAGGAGCCTTCTTAGTTACTTCCGTCTTCACCCAAAGACATACTTCGCCAAAAGCTGAAACTTCTTCCTCCACGTCACTCCTCCCCCAGCCAGATCTCCTCTATCTCTTGTTCCCTCCATCTCATGCACTCCAGCAGCATTAGAAAACAGTTGAGTAGCTCCAGCACAGTAACAAACTACAAGTGGAGTCTCATGTCATCTCTGACAAAGGTTCTTTTCCTCCTTGTTGATCTAAAACAGCGTCATCAGCTACCAATCTTGAAAAAAAAAAAATCACCAATTTTCTTCATAATCTCACTTGATTGACTTTTCAGCAATACCTTTGTAATTGTCAACCTTATTTTCAGTTTTCTGCCAACCAACAACTCATATTTGAGATGTTGGACAAAGTTGGATCATTCTTGTATCACTAGTGGCATAGTCTTGCATGGATTTGATGGAGGGATAACATTCATTTTACTCAATCCCAAGTAACTGGGACTTACACAATTTGATGATGATAATCAAAATTCTACATATAGTTATAATACCAATATAAATAAGCAAGCATTTCATTTGCATAACAGTAGATTCAAAATTTACACTGAAAAAGTACCTTACTAAGCATGACAACAAGAAAACCATTTTCGCTAACTTTGTTCTCTTCCAGTGTGGTTTCATCTTTCAATACTTTTCCATTGTGAATCAGTAACTGCTGCCCCCATGGATAATTGTCTTTCCCTTGTACTTGCTCAATGTTTTTCTTCACAGCCATAATCTGTGGCATTGAAAGAAGATGTACTATCTAGTTACAACTATTGAACAAACACTGCTGAAAACAAATCTCCCGATCTACAGCCAAACTAAGACAACAAAATGCCCAAATGATAAGTCAATAAAATCTGAAGTAATAGAACATCAACCAAAATTAACCAAGATTCCAGTTTTGATACAACACTCAGAGATGCTAAAAAAACAAAAACAAAAAAATTTGCCCATGCTTCCTCTAGTAAGAAGTGAGCAGCCAATAATTTTTTTTACAGACGTACTTATGGAAACTTCTGATAATTATCAGCTTCTACATGTATAAAAATGGAGGACGAAGACATAATAACAAATCTTTATATTTGTATTAACTGAGATTTAATTTGTCCATTGCTTCTATTTGAGGTAAAACAAATACAATTTGTGAAACGGGTGCAATTATGGAGTAAAAAACTAGTTCTGTCTAACACTCGATGCAAGCGTGCTATTTTCCCAAAAACATCAGACTACAAAGATCAGCAAAAGGGGAAATTACAGAACACAATCAGATTTTTTTAACTGGATTACTAGACAGGTAAATCCATTCACAGTACAAACTCAGCGAAACAATGAATTCGTAGTTTGTGGAAAGCAATTCTCAGCAAAATAAAAACACCGGGAGAGTAAACCCTCGGATGAAAAAGGAAATACATCAGGTATTCGACAGAACAAAAGAGGATCAAATTTCGAATGAAAGGATCAGTGGCTGGGCAATGCCCGAGGAGCCAACAAGACACAAAGAGATTCTACCGAATCACTCGGCTGGACCCGGATTTCGAAGTGGGTGCCCTTGAGCGTCTTCACCGTCAGCTTCATGGCGACCATATTGCTTCCTCGCCGCGAGCAGACGAGAGAAAGAGAGGGAACCCTAACTGGAAACAAATTGAGATCGAGAAAGGAACAGGACGCGCAGGCCTTTTAACCCCTTTTAATATTGCTTTAAGGTAATATGAATGACGGAATGATGGGTCGTGGCCTCATTGGGCCATCGCATCAGGCAATCCGAGGAGGGGTAAAGTTTCCGAGTATCGCGTAATGAGCGGGTGAGGAATCGGGTATAACTTCTTGTCGGTTTACGTTACTTTGTGCCGTAAGCTGTAACGTGGCGAGATGACGGCGTAACTGATGGGGTGAGCGATCTATTCGTTTATCAGTTAATTCAAAATTAATTTTTTATAAATTTTATTATTATTATTTTAAATAAATTCGGTATTAAATTAATTTATTTGGTCAATTCGATTAATTCGATATTAATTTTATTTAAATTTTGATTTAGTTAATATTAAATTGATTTTTGATTAATTTACTGCCGAATTAATCGATTGGTAAGATGGAACCGGAAATATTTTTGAATAGGGTGAACAAAATATCGAACCAAATAAAATCAGAAGCTCCATTAATTAAAAATAGTTTGATTTGTTCTGTTTTGATTTCACCAGTTTACCAACTTTACCTCCAAAGCAATTTGTCAAATCACACCCGTAAAAAGAAAATTTGCATGATTTTCTCTTACAACAAAATTTGCACTCCCAAGTTTCACAAAATCTTGGATAAACGAATGAAACAATCATAAGCAATTTGAATGTTTCAAGTTATCAAATATTTATTTATGTTCATTAAACAAACATAATTTCAATCAAATAATAAATTGTAAAAATTCATTAGATTAAATAAAAAATATTATATATATATATATATTAAATTTATCCGGCATCTTCGGTAATGCATTTAATTTTTTTATTACTTTTTTTAAACTCTCGGTTACGCAAATAAGATTTTACCTATAAAATTTAGGGGTTAGATTATAGTATTAAGTACAAAAATCAGAGAGAGCTCTGCTTTATTACATACTAAATATCGTGTGCACGTACGTGGCATAGCGATCCATGCACCTGGATTCAAATTTTTTTTTTTAAATCAATAATTTTTAAAGAGGAATATTATACCCCGTGAGCATCTAAAATTTTTTATCTTAACACTATAACTTAAAAGGGAGCTTGAACCATAAAGGAAAAATCTTATTAGTTTAAATTCATTATAACTCAACTACTAAACTTTAAAATCTTAAACCCTAAATACATATAATATACCCTATGCGGTAAGCGACGCTAGTAGGCGTGACCGTATTAGGCGACCTACTAGGCAGCTAGGCGCCGCTTAGGCAGGGTTGCCGATTTATTTTTTTTAATTGCCAAATTGATTGGCCGATCGATTGGACACTGTCCAATCAATTGGCCAATAGATTCAGATGAATTTCTGAGAAATAGAAACCTTCTGAATCGATTGACTGATCAATTGAAAGTGTCGAATCTATCAGCCAATCGATTGGAAGGAGTTTCTTTCACGGCCCGTAAAAAAGAAACATAAATCTACTGAATCGATTGGTCGATCGATTGAACATCTCCAATCGATTCACGTTAAACAGAAGGCTTCTGAATCAATTCGCCAATAGATTGATCAATCAATCAATCTTCAAGGAATTGGAAACCAACCTAAATTCAAAGGGGTGATTGAGAAGGCAAAGAGCTTAACAATCTTTATTTATGCAAATCACAAAACATTATCAATGATGAGAAAAGTTTACCAAAAAAAAGGGACATTGTAAGGCTAGGAGTAACATGATTTGCAACCAATTTTCTAACTTTACAAAGCTTTATGAAAGAGTGTAAAGGAGAAGATGACATATAATACCGCTATGAGTGCCTCTTTTTGGAATGAGGTAAGTTTTTGCTTAAAGGTGTTTGCCCCTTTAGTTAAGTTGTTTCGTCTTGTTGATGGGGATAAGAAACCATCTATGGGGATAAGAAACCATCTATGGGTTTTGTGTATGGAGAATTACTTAGAGCTAGAGAAGAAATTAAAGTGGCATTCAAAAATCAAGAATTTCACTATCGTCTTGTTATTGATATTATTGATGAGAAAAGTCATAATTGGCTTGACAGTCCACTACATTTGACGGTCTACCTCTTAAATCCCTATTACTCCTTCAATGACTCGAGCATAAGAAGTGAAGAAGTGGTCATGAATGGATTTTTTACTTGTGTTGAAGCATTCTTTCCCAGTGATATTGATAGTCAAAGTGAGGTAGTAAATGAGAAGTTGCTGAAGTATATTAACAAAGAGGGGGGATTTGGAAGAGCATTGACTATATTTGATGTACAAAAATATGAGAAATATGATTTGGGTAAGTAAGAACTAATTGCTTAGTACTTTCTACTTTATTTGTAATTTTCATTGTTTGTTTCTTGATTTCAAAATTGCTTATTGTTATTATTTGATTTTTAGTTGGATGGTGACATCTTTTTGGGAATTGTGTACCTAAATTGCAAATGATGGCTAAAAGGATCATTTCTTTAACTAAAAGTTCTTCTGGTTGTGATAAAAATTGGAGTACTTTTGAGGGGTACTTAATTGTTGATTGTATACTTACTAATTAGTAATTATGTCTAAATATGTATTCAATATTAATATTTTTCTTTGATGTAGATCCATACAAAGAAAATAAATAGACTAGATACCCGAAGGACATAGATAAGTTTCAAAATTACTAAATTGCATAGGTTAGTTTCAAATCACCAAATCATGTACACAGTTCCCATTTTATCCCTAATCAATCGATTGATAAAAAAATTAGTCGAATCAATTTTTGTTTAGAAATCAATCGATTGATTTTTAACACTAGTTGAATCAATTTTTCTCTGTGCCAAAGTTTAGAGTGAGTCAGTCGACCAATAATGAAAAATCAATCGAATTGATTTGCTTCTATATCAAATCAATTTTGGACAAAATCAGTTGATGAACTAAACAACCTTGTATTAATATAACTTTAGGGTTTAGGATTTAGGGTTTAGGGTTTATGTTCATGAACTAAACAGTTGATAAACTAAACAACCTAGTTCTCCTGATTATATTCATGCTCTTAAATATCAATTTGATCCAACATATTAAGAGTAGTAGTCTTTTTAATATGAATTAGATTTTTCAAGCACATTCGTATTCAAAAATCATTGTTTTCAATATATTACGTCAATTTGATATTTGAGAGTATGATTGCAATCGAGAGAATAAACGAATACATAAAACTAGTTTCATGTCAATCTAAGGGTAAAATCGGTTGATGGACCTAGACAACTTATAAATGATATGAAACTAATTATTATGTGTTTGTCTAGCTCAAAACCGGCAGATAAACTAAACATCCTCGGATTGACATAAAACTAGTTCCTATGTGTTTGACTAATTCTCCTAATAATATTCATATCCTCAAACATTAATTTGACCATATATATTGAGAGCGATGATTTTTTAAACACATATTAGAATTTTCAAATACATTCGTTTTCAAAAAATCATTGTTCTCAATATATTGGGTCGAGTTAACATTTAGGTTAGGGATATAATCAAGAAAACTATAGATGTAAATGAACTAAAAACAAGCTTGGTGTTTGGTTTGGTAAGAGCTTGTTTATATTCATTCAATACACATAAGATTAATTAAATAAACAAGCTTGAATAACTCGTTAAACTAATCAACAAGTTTGAACACATATGTATTTGACTCTTTAATGTTTAAGAACAACGTTTGTAATCAATGTTCGTAAACAATATTCGTGAATCATGTTCATTAATAAAACTCTTATTAATATGCTAAATAAACAAAAATAAACTTTTAAAATAAACAAACAAGTTGAATTATTAAGCTCAATAATCAACAAAACAAGTTTCAATTTAAATTTTTATAACATCTAATGAACCAGACTCAAGCCAACAAGCCAAGCTTCAATTGAAAACTCGATAATATCTAAACAAACCAAGCTCAAGTCAAGCTCAAGCTCGAAAAAATAAACCAAACCAAGGTTGAACAATCATTTCAAAAGTTTGGTTTAATTTAGTCTCGACTCGGTTATCTTATCAAACAAAATTGAATACCTTAAACTTGGCTCAATTTGGCTTGTTTACAGCCCTAAGGAAAACTAGTCGAACACATATGAGATAGTTTTTATCTCAATTTGAGGTCGTTTGGTCCATCAACTAATTTTGGATATTTGTTTGTCCAATTCTCCTGATTGTATCTATGATTTGAAACATCATATTGAGAGAAGTTATTTTTTGAACATGAATTATATTTTTTGAATACATTTGTGTTTAAAAATTACCGCTCTCAATATATTTGGTCAAATAGATGTCTGAGAGCGTGAATATAATTAGGAGAACTAACAAAACACATAAACACATAAGAGTTAATTTTATGTTAATCCGATATCGTTTGATTTATCAATCAGTTTTGCCCAAAACTGACTTTGATATAGAAGCAAATCAATTCATAATGAAAATCAGTCAGCTGATTTGCTCGAAACTTTGGCACATCGAGAAATTGATTCGACTGACGTTAAAAATTAGTCGACTGATTTCCAAATAGAAATCAATTCAACTGATTTTTTTATCAGCCGACTGATTAGGGGTAAAATTGAAAGTGGTTACATGATTTGATAAATTTGAAACTAACCTGTGCAATTTGGTAATTTCGAGAACTTACCAATATGGTTCGGTAAAAGGTGATTATAAAAGGACAAGTTTGTACACTGATTTTAATAACTTGGTTAATTCGTACAATCGATCCTTCCCCGGGACCCCACATGGCAAGAGCTTCATGCACCGGACTACCTTTTACCCTAGAAATATAAATAATACAAATTAATTTAACTCACTTAGTTTAGATGATCTACTTGTAGCTCCCCTTTTGACGTGGCTTACAATGAGGGAGCTCCCTTGTTTTGGTAGGAAGTGGCTCCCCGTTTAGGGAGGTAAATTTTTTTTTAAATTAAATATTTTTTAATTTAAATTAAAAATTAATAATTTTTTTATTTAGGTTTCTTATTCGATTTAATATATTTTTTTTGTAATTTATAAATTTTAATTTTAATTGCATATAAAATAAAATATAATGAAAAAAAGTGACATTCATAGAGAAGTTGTTGAGGATTTTTTTAGTGAAAACATATACGAGGAGTTTTACTTTTAACACGACGTTAATGTGATATTGAAGAAGTTCTTCGAGAGCTTTCACGATCAATTGACTATAATCCCTTCAATAAAAATAGATCTTGATTTCGTGGAATCATGTTAAATATTTGACAATACATTCTGTACCTTACTAAAAAACCGATCCTTATTTACAAACCACATATTATCTAAATACGTTCCTAAAAAATTTGATTAATGCTCATTCTTCTCCCAACTAATCCAAGGTATTTCTCCGAAATATTTGTGGTCCCCACGTCCACATCATCAATCAAATATCCCACTCCTCAAATATCCCAAATCTCACAATCAAATATCCCCAAACCAAATATGTATGTATCCCACCTACTAAATATCCCACTCTCATTAAATATGTTTCATTAATATTTTTATAAATATTATTAAATAAAAAAAGAATTAAATATTATTAAATAAAAAAATTAAACTGCAGCAGGCGGTGACCGCATGCTGCTGCTGTGTAGCAGTTTTTTTTTTTTTTGCCATATAGGATGAAATCACTGGGTAAAGAATTTTACTCGGTGATTTCTAATCAATCCCCTCTAAATATCTATTTTTTACCCGATAATTTCTAATCATCTTTTAAATATCACCATAATAAGAGATATTTGAGAATAAGATATTTAAAGAAATATCTCCTCTAAATATCTTCTATTGCAGATGCTCTAACGAAGAGATATTGGCAGAATTGTCACGTATGAAATTGACTACAAACTGTAGATGCTCTTACACCCCCTACAAACTAATAACAACATTATTAAACACAATAAAACTCTAATATTCCATTACAACTGACTTGACGAATATGCATTTCAATGCACTCATTACATACATACCATATCAATTTTTTCTCCCAAGTAGTCGATAGGTCCATTTGACACGATGAATGTAGCTTAGCATGATCGACCCGCCTGG
>JBAMIE010023596.1:0-19359 GCA_037177295.1 Kaempferia parviflora
TAAAAGTTCGGTTCGATAATGCTTTTAAATTTAAAATTAGTTAATATAATCGAACAAACTTGAATAATTTTTTTTTAAAATTCCACTCGAGTACCGACAGTTGAACAACCAAGCTGATTATCATAAGATAAAATTGTTAATGATTAAAGTTACATTACTATCCCTTTACACATAAGGATCCATTTCAATTTACTGATTTATTTTTTTTTTATCGATGACAGTTAGGTTAATCGTACGGAGTTTCGTGCCTACAAGCGCATTTGTAATTAATCGTAAATCTGTACGGAGATATATGTCCTGTCACATCATTATCATATAGAGGTAAGGGTGCATTTAGTTGACATATTTTTTTTATTTTTTAAAAAAATGTATATTTGATTTTTTATATTATTTTTTTTTAAAAAAATATAATATTATTTATAAAAGATAAATGACCGTTTTCTGTGGTCCACTTTTCTGTAGTTCTTTCCTACTCCACATTACGATGATTGTTAGATCAAATTATGGATCCATGTATTACTCTCTCTTGATTTAATCTAACGATCCTTGTGATATGAACTAGGAGGAACTAAAAAAAATAAACCATAGAATCTGTACCCTAAAAAAAAAAAAGTGAAATGATGTCTTTAGAAAATTAGAAAATACAAATAGTATGAGATCAATTCGATGAGATAGGAAAAAAACCAACTTGGCTACGCCGTGATTTACCTGGCGCCGAGAACAATGATAAGTGGAGAACCGTCAGCGTCGCTTTTTTGCGGACGCCATGACGGCGAGCGATGGTGGTCGCTGAGCTCGCCTCCGCCGTTTCTTTTTCAGCTTCCTCCATTTTCCCCTTTCTCCTTCAACTCCATGCGCTTCACGTTTATCTTACTCGGGAATTTCCTTTTTGGTCACTTTGTCGTCACTGGTAACTGGACCGGCGGATGTCGCTGTTGACCTTCCCTCTTCCGGAGTCGGTATCTTCTCTAGGGTTTGAGCTTGCGTGATCCGCTTTGTGCTGGAGTTTCTGCTCGGAGGTTCGATGCGATGCAGCAAGGTATGTTCGACCCTGAGTTTCGATCGGCTCCTCTTTCTTGTACTTGCCTTGTTTAAGCTTTTTCTTTTGTACGACAATTCTTCTGATGCCTGTACTTGATCCCCGTGAATAAGTAGGGAAGAAAAGTACGCCTTTTTCGATGCTGTGATCTTCTAAAGAATTCCATATTTTTTTTGGGTATCGGGTTTGGTGGATGATAACCATAAGAAAGCAAATTAAAGAGGTCTCTTTTATGAATTGATGCGTTGGACAATTGGAAAATAACACTTGAGAAAAAAAAATCAAATATAGTACAGATGAGAATAATATACATCTGAGAAATTACTAGAAAGATTTAAAATTAAATACTATTAGCAAAGGAGAAAGTAGGTCTAACTTCGATATAGATGATAGAGTGAAACACAATAAATTAAGATAGTATGAAAATGGTCAAAGTTTACTGACATATATTACAGTTAATCAAGTTGAATTATTTAGAGTTGAAGGTCTGAAGGGTGGTGGAATATAAAAGAATTCTTTAGTTAAACAAATTAGAACAAATTAATTGATCCAAATTCCAAACATAACTAATATTTAATAGAGGATAAGATCCATGTAGCTACTAACTCCAGATACCTGGGGCTAACCTGACTTGATCATAATGATGAGTTGTATGTGTGACGACTACCGCCAATAAGTCTTAGCCCAAGGGTGTTCAAGAAGTAAAGAAAAACGACCAATAACAACCTATGTCATGTGTGTTTATAAGGTCATATCATGTGTTCCTTAACAGTTTGTATCAATAACGGTCATTAGAGCCAAATACACTCCCAATGCTTGAGATAGTTTAAATAGTAAATATTGACCTTTTCAAAAAAAATTCACCTCGACTCTGAGCTTTTCAAAAATCCATTGTGAAAATCAAACCTACTTCAACCTCTACCTTAGGCTAAAACTTGGTATTGACCTACTTCAGCTTCCATGGACATCAGACAGCTCGGTAGGAAGCAGCTCCTCACCATGCCATCTCCGAGTGGAAGTTAGTTTGTTTCATACCATGTTAATGCCTCACATCTCAATCCATCAGACCTCAGTTCATCAATGGGAAAATAGTTCTCCTTGGAGGTAGTCAGACATTTTCAGATACAACCTTCATCTTGGTTGATTCATGCCACAGGTATGGGAAATTCACTTTATTGCTTCGTCCATGTTGGGGTTTCAACATGCTTTCCTGTTCAGCAAAGTTATTTGTGCCATCATCCATTCCTACCTCAACCTAAAGCAAAATTGGGCAGGCCCCAATATCTGACTGAATTTGACTAGATCAGGCATATCTCTTCAAATATGCTGTTTATAGATATATTTTCTGATTCTTCTTTTGTTTTTCTTTGCTCCTGTCATGGTCAAAGTGTGACTCAATACTTCTAACTCTTCATTTCTTAAATTCCTCTCTATTTTTATGCTTTCGGAGCAATCTCTATATTGAAATGCATGAACTACTTTAATATAATTTTTGTTTTTTTGGTTTTGCAGATTTTGATATAAATAAATTGAGCCAAGAAGCTCAAATACGTTGGTTGAAGCCTGTAGAAGTTCTGTATATTCTGCAGAACCATGAGAAACTTAAGATAACAGAGAAACCCCCTCAAAAGCCACCTAGTAATTGAAAACTATTAATTGTGGTTAATTAGGATTTGCATTCTTCTATATTTCACTTTGGTCTGATTTGATTTTATTGTTTTTCTTGATAGGTGGTTCTTTATTCCTTTTCAACCGCAGGGTGCTTCGCTATTTTCGTAATGATGGACATTTGTGGCGGAAAAAGACAAATGGAAAGACAGTTCGTGAAGGGCATGAGCATCTTAAGGTATGGAAAAATATCTATATCATTTTATTAGATAATGCTCTGGGTTCTGCATGGTTTTTTCCAGAGAGCGGTTATATTTTCTTCTCTGTTTTGCCTGGTTAAAAGATTTACTTTATTGCTTTCAATATCTTTCCCGAATGACTAATCCCTGTATAATTGTTGTATTAATTTTGCACACACAAAAATTCTTTTGTATCATTTTATCTTATAAAGTTTCTAAATTCTTCATGATTTTTCCAGAGCCGTTATCTTTTCTCCTCTCATACTCTATCTTGAGGTTTGTATGTTTTTCCTGCTAAAATATTTTCTTTATCATATTTAATAATTTTCTGTTGATGGCTAATCATGCAACACTTTAAGGTTTCTTCAATGCAGACTGATTGACCATAGATACAAATTAAGGAAAGGGCTCTTCTTTTTTTGGGATTAGGCATGCATTGACATAATACTCCATTACTCCATTTAACTACCCTATCCTTTTGTTGTCTTTTTTATTTTTATTTTTTTGGTTTGGTTTGGTTTGCTTTATTAGCTCTATGGGAGGTTTCCTGGTTTACCAGTCATCTTGCAACCATGGCATAAATACTGAGATTATGTTAGATCTTGAAAATTTAACTATAGTGCCTGAATATGTCATTATGTATTAATGGCTATATTCTGTCTAACTAGGTTTTTCTGGTAGACTACTTAATCTTATATTAGGGGAAAATGGCCTTTATAGATCCTTCTAAACTATTAGTGTTTACATTAAGAATATTGATCAATCAATGCCACCATCATGTTCTTGCTATTCATTGTTCGAGGCTTATAGTTTATGCTGCAGAAAATTAAGAGAAATTGGAAAATTAGATAGTACTGCCACCGCAGGTGCTTAAGAAGTATCCTATACTCTATAAATCCAAGTACTTCTGGTTTCCTCTTGTGCATCTTAACCTGAGGATTGTATCCTTGTTTGTCTTCTGTGTTGTGTCACCCAAGATGAGTGGCTTGTTCTCCATAGCCAAAAAGAAAACAGAAAAATTACCTTCTTCCACAACTGCAATAAATGGTCTATAAATTTTAATGTAAATGCTGATCACAAAATATTTATTGGGCTAAAATCTGCAAGCCTATATATAGAAAAATAGACCGAAGATTGAGTCGAATATACAAACTTATTTCATTGATTTTGTTAGTGAAATATTTTGGTAGAAATTTTCATATATGTTTGAATTGTAAAAATTTATACGCAAAGCGCCATACTTCAGTGAGCCTCACCTTGCGCTTAGTGCCTCAGGCCCTAACACCTATGCGTTTTTGGGCGCCTCCTTAAATAACTATGCTTGTAAGGGCCTCAGTATATTGGAAAAAGAACACGATTCAATTTGATTGATAATTACCAAATCTTGCAAAATTTTGGCACCAACTCTATTTATCTTTGTTGACTGTTAGCATAGAACAAGAAGAACAATTATATTTCTATTATCAAAGTCAAATTTCCAATTTTCTTTCTAAATACTGCAATTGCCACTTCAAAGGGAAGTTCTGATTTAATCATAACTATTATAGCTTATTTATTGAAAAACTATTATTGCTCGAACACTTTTTGCTAATTCATGTTTTTTATTTCCTATCCGACTCTGTAAAGTTGTGGCTTACAAGTCTTGGCGATAGATAGTATGTTGACCTTGTGCATATGCCCCCTCATTAACAGGTTGGAAATTCTACAGTAGTAAACTGTTATTATGCTCACGGAGAGCAAAATTCTAGTTTCCAAAGGAGGACTTATTGGATGCTTCATCCGTAAGCTTTAACCGCTGAATATTTCTTGCTAGTTTATTTGCTGAAAAATTCCCTTACTCTGATTTTCATGCAAATTCTGTGGTCATCTATTCTTTTGGAATAATTTGCATGTACCAATATCTGTTTGGATTTTAGAAATGCTTACCAATCTTTAATATCATTACCTTGAGTGACAAACTAAACATGAAAGTTGCCAAAGAGCTGGAATGCTCTGTTGATAAATGTTTAGTTGACTTAAATTTTTTGAGAAGCTTTTTTATTGTACATGTTTTTCGATTACTAGAGCAATTGAATACTAGAAGCCTAGAAATTTCTTAGACAGATTGATAGCTATTAAAACATTTTTTTTCATCTTCGGGCACAAGTGTCCCTGCACCACACTAGATGTGAGGCAATTCTCTTCAGGAGTGGGAGTGATAAGCTTAAATTCTCCCAATTGTGTCATTATATCGATCCAACTCCCAACCTTTGTTTGGAAGCTCCCAATTTTTAAATGATTCAACTAAAACAAATAGGTTTAACTCTGGTTCAACCAGGACTCATTCAGGTCGGACTTGATTCGATCCCGATTCGAACCCAAAGCTCACTCAAACTGATCTCCACCTACTACAACCCTCAGTTGACCAATTTAACCCCAATTTGAACCCAATTGAATTTGAATACCACAAAATCAGCCCTAACATTCACCGGTTCATTATAGATATTGCTAATCTCCCCAATTAATTCTTTAACCTACTAATTTTCTCTAATAAAATCCCAATGCATAACAATTAGTTATTGGAATTCAGAAGGATTTTAAAATATCAAATTTTCTCTAAGATCTCACTATTATTGTTTCTTTTTCTTTCACTCATATTCTTTTTATTCTAAACTCCTCTATGTTGTCACTCAAGTGCCATCTCGTTTTATTCAATGTTTGGATGTCAATAACTAATTTGATCCTTATTGACTCAAGAGTAATATGAATAAAACATTATTTTAAGTATAATATGATACAAGACATAATACTTATCTATATTGTCAAGCATGTCAAGAGCACTGATATGGCCAAATGCTTGTTGACTTGTAATAAGTTACATAAAAGGGCAACCCGATGTACAAATCTCTTGCCAATGCGGGGCCATGCGGGGCCATGGAAGGATCATACCACATTGGGTCTGTTGTATGCAATCTTACCTTGTATTTTGCAAGAAACTTTTCCGCGACATGAACCTGCGACCTCAAGGTCACATGACAGCAACTTCACCATTGTGCCAAGGCTCCCCTTCAAACTATTTGAAACACTTAATTGTTTAAACACAAATTTGAGATTTAGTTTTTCAACTATGTTACTGTGATTTTATATTTCTTATTAGATGTTTGCTTGCAGGGCCTTTGAGCACATAGTTCTTGTACATTACAGAGAGGTTGTCGAGGTATGTTACTTCAGGATTTTACATGGATGGTGCTCTCTAAATGCTGATTAAGTCTCAATAATCAAATCACTCCATGCTAGAGTAGAGTGAAATGAGAAGGAAGGATTCATGTTAATCAAATATAAATTCTAGAATAATTTAGTTAAAGTATATGCCATCCTTATAGTGCCTTTCTAAAAATCTATTTTTATCATGTTTTAGTTTTATAGGTTAGACTAACATGGATTGGTGCTGATTCCTTCATACGGATAGGTTTAGTTGGTCATGCTCTTCAATTAAGTTCTTCAACTTCATTTTTGCACTTCTTATTCCTATATGAATGGCTTTTCCATGTGAATGGAACCTTTTGTGATTTGTTAAAGTTGCTCTTCAAAATTCAGTTCTGATTTGATAATTCACTTCTAGTTCTTCAAAGAGGAGGGAGGACAAAAGGGGTGGGATTGCCTGCAGTAGTTGGTGGCTTCATAGTAAAATGGAAGAAATATATTACTTTTATCCTGCTTATGATAAAATTATGTAGGATTTAAATGCAAGATCAGTTTGATCATTTTCTTTTTAGTTGGATGGACTAAAAGTTCTTTTCCTTTGAATACAGAAGATTGTTGGTCCACGAGTATATTTTGCTCAGAAAACCAACATATGAAATTGTAGATGTGCATTTTCTAGAAAACAACTTTGACTCTCAGAGTATAGAGACAACAAATCTGAAGTGATTCTGAAGTTACTGAATTATAGAGGTTGTGAGTTGTCTCTTCAGTGAGATCCTATAGAAACATTGTTTGCTTATTTATTCCTTTTATACCTGAACTTTGTGTGTTTGAAAATGAGTCTTTCCTTATTGCTTTTGTGCTTGCTCTCTGGTTTGATACTTGTTTATGGTTCTGCAATGCAGGGAAGATGCATGCCTGAATCAATCTTAAGTAGTTCAAATGAATCTTGTCCAACTCTCATACACAGTGATAACATCTGTGATAGTCAAGAAAATTTCTCTTCTCATGCAACTGGATTCAAGGATGCTGGTCAAAATTCAAACAGTCCTGGATCGGCAGAAGAAGTCAGTTCTCAATTAGCTGGAAGGCATTTTAAGATGTCTCATTTAAACAAAATGGACCGATCAGAATCATCCAACATATTATCACTATCAAAATTCAATCAAGCACTAAGGAACCTTGAACAGCAGTTAAGTTTAGACAGTGACGATGATGGTTTAGCCTTTACCATGGAAACATCCCTCCCACTCAGTCAAGAGGAGGCACTTACGCATTCTCCAAAAATTTCAAATAGCCATCCTGAAGATGGAGCACAACCCAATGATATATCGATTAGTTCAGGTATTTTTCGCTCCATTAAGTTGTATCTGAATTAGACTTAGTCCGCATACATTATGATGTAACACATGGTCCATAGTAATTGATAGTGATGTCCATTAGTATTTTGACATTTTCACTTTTGAACCAGTTTTTACATGTTTGGCATTTCTATATCTGTCGGGTGTCTGCCCTCCCCATGCGTTATTCAATTGTCCAAGGCTAGTAGTTACCCATGATTTACCTCTTCCATGTGTGTTGGCCTGGGGATGGGCTGGCAGAAGCGATGGGCAAGAAAATTGCCTTATGCCACCATTTTACAGAAACAATAAGGTATTGTCCAACCTTAACTACAAAGAACTAGACCTAGCTTGACATTATCAACATCTGCCTCAATACCACTAACAAATTCATTGAGGCAAATTAGCTAGATAATAAATAAGTACTAAAAAATGTTTGGTTAAATTTCAAAAGAACAAGTTGATACATTTATACATTTTAGAAATTGAAAATTTTGAACAATAGAGTGTTTGATAATTTTTTTCTAAAGTCAGAATATAGATTATGGAAGTAGCAAATTTATTCGCTGATAATTCTTAATGTTTGGACATATCTCAATTGTATTGGCATGCCTGATAATTGATGGAAGAAGAAAACTACTGATAACATGAACTGACATTAGAAGTGATGCATAAACCAAGATCGCCACACCAGCCTTTGCGCAAGTCTTTTTGTTGACCTTTCTTCTTCATTACCACTGGCACATTATTAGGTTCAATTTGTTCCTAACAGAAAGTTTGACCCATTAGTTGGTGATGTCTTTTCTTTTTGCTCTGACTGCAGATGGTTTAGAGTGGCTTCATTCTCCTTTTCTGCAATCTTATATCTCCGAAGAAAATGACGACAGAGCCATCTACAATCTGCCGACACAAGTAACAGCAAATGCTATTTCAGTTGGAAACAGTGAGTTTCCTTCTTTCTTTTCGGATACATGGTTTGACCAGGGCCAGTTTGAAGCTCCTGTTCCAACAGAATCAAGTTTGGCATTGGCACAAGGGATTCTATTTAAAATACATGAAATCTCTCCTGAATGGGGTTTGACCACAGAAAGTACAAAGGTAGAATCAATTTGGTTTAAACTTTTGCTTATACGATTTTTTACGTTATCAATACTTCCTATTGAAATAGATTTTATTACTTATGTTTTTTCTCCTACTTGATGACAATGACATGAACTAGTAATTGATTGTCTCAATTTTTGCAGTCACTTGTCACAACTTTCTTTAAATTTGGTCCATACAAGCTTTTAATATCTTGGTTTTTCCCCTTTGTTCCTTTGCTATATTTCCAAGTATTAGAAACATGGATAAATTCATCTTAGATTAACCAAAAATCAACAATGTGACACTTTTCAACTAAAGTGTGTCCATAAATTTTAGCTTTTACATTGACAATGAAATTTGACATCCTTCCTTAGAATGCAGATATGCGGAGACAAAAGTTGGTGATATACAACATACAAATTAATTACGAAATACAATATTCCTTGTATTACTTTTCTTTGTATACAAGTCATATAGTTTTCAAATATGTACTCCTAATCTAGCTTATTAGATGCTTTAAAACAAGGATATACTGTATTAGTATAAGGCCCAGCGAAGTGCAAATCCAACAAGTGTTGATATTAGACATGGGTATGATACAGTAACTGTAAAGCTTGCTTCTGATTTATTGCCTTAATTAGATGCACATAGATCAAATATAGGCGACACATCCAACATTTGATTGCGACAACTACATAGGAGGGGAGCCTTGGTGCAATGGTAAAGTTGCTGCCATGTCACCTAGAGGTCACGGGTTCAAGTTTCGGAAATTGCCTCTTGCAAAACACGGTAAGGCTGCGTACAATATGCATACAATAGATCATTTCCCGGGACTCCGCATTGGCGGGAACTTCGTGCACCGGGCTGCCCCCTTTAACTATAAGGGCAATTTTCTAAAGGTAATAGTAACATGAATAATTCAAAGGTTGATTTGAATATCTAAGGGAGTTCTGTCGAAGGCTACCATGTTAACAAATTTTATGCCAAAGGAATCATGAACTAACCATAGATTGGATCGTTGGCAGTCAACATGCATCAGTTTGTTTTTGTTTGTCTTAGATGATAAAACCTTATCAAATGACATAAAAATTCAGCTACTTGGTCTGACATTTTGAGCTTAAAATAATTTGTCTTGGATTGAATTTTGAAGAAATTTGCATATTTCAGTCGACAATATAGTAGAATAATTTGGAATCTTACATTTGGCCACATCCTTTTGTATCTATGCTAATAGCTTATCTTTATCATGTTGTTATTTGAATTCTTTTTTTTTTTAAAAAAAGATTGTGTTAGAAAATAAATTAGCTGAGGACCATGTCAATATCTAATTTGTTATTAAATTGTCATGACCCTTTATTTTTTTCCTTTTTGTTAATGCAAATCCCAACATTTAGCAAAGTTCAACTTACCATATTTCCATTCCATATTCATTTACATCATCAACATATGTGCTGCAACTATTTAAGATTACTACATAAAATTATCCTCCTATGCAATTCAAATCAATCATATGTTCGTATCATCTCAATCTATTTTCTCCACTATGTTGAAAACACAACTAATTACTCTTGAATATTTAGAATAAGATCAATTTTTTAAATGCCTTTTTGGATCTTCCTCAATGTCTTGGCTATTCACAGAATGTGAGAAGCAACTTCCAGAAAAAAATAATTTCTTAGAAATCCTACAAGATCAATTCGTTCTTGTTTCTGACAAATGGTCAAAACTTCATCTGGGTTCTAATCCTATTGAGTGGTCCACTAGAGAATATATTTTTTTTAAGAAAAAACAAGGTGTTTCTTTTGTCCCTTCCAGGCGAGCGGAAAATAAAGAAATGGTTGATACATGATATATTCAAGATAACTACGTATTTACAAAATACTGAGTTATTTTAAAAAAATAAAGTAACTTCATTTATTCATCTACGCATTCTCATCCTTGCCACATTAACTTTTTGCTTATTTACCTACCAACTCCATACTTTGATCCATAATGTATGATGGATCATACCACAATCATAACAAATTTTCTTTTTAGTCTAAGCACACAGAAAGATCATATAAGACTCTAGATGTTTGGCTCTATTTCAACCATCCATTCATCATCCTATTAAACATATCTTCATTAACATCTACTTCTTATGGAATAATAAATCCAAGATATTTAAAACTCCTTGTAGAAATTCATCTTCATTCGTGATAATTATTCTGTCATTCTTTTTCTCACTAAATCAACATTTCACATATTTAGTTTTAGTTCTAGAACTCAAAACCTTTAATTTTCGATGTTTATCTCTACAAATCAAGCTTCGAATTTAATCTAATTATGTTCTTATAATTAACACAATATCGTTAAAAATAACATATACCAAGGAACTTATCTTGAATACAACTTTTGAGTATATCTAATACTTATATAAAAAAAGATAGAAACTTAGAGTTGAACTTTGATATGAATCGATAATGTAGGAAAATCATTTGTCATGTTCTAACACTAGTAGCGAGGTTATTATATCTCTGTTTTATGACATCAATATAATTTTTAGCTATTTCTTTCTTCTCTAAACCATGCCACAATAGTTATCTAGGGATTGTATTGTAAGATGTTTCTAAGTCAATAAAAATTGTAGCATATTCTTCTTATGTCTATCTGTTGAATGCCTTTTTTTTAAAATAAATTGCCTCTATAATTCATCTTTGAGATGTAAAACCAAACTGATTCCCAGAAAATGGTTTCTGAACTTGTGTTGGCCTTCTATTCTCAGTGGCTACCTGTGGAATGGTTGATGATATGACACATTTAGGAGATAGACATTCCAACAATTTCTTACTATATTGACTGCTAGATTGAAAAGAAGTGAAAAATTAAATGTGAAGAAATGGAAGATTGTGTATGACTCGTGAATGAGAAAATGTCTTGCTATTTTTCTTAATGCTTAAGGAATTTCTACCATTGGTGAAGACAATTCATGTTTGGACAAGACACAAGAGACCCATCACATTTGGTTTCTCAGTACTAGAATTAATTCTAGAGTAGTTGACTTCACTTTTCAATCACTTCTTGAATTTCATGTACCTTATTCTTTCTGGATTAAACACAAGGCAGATGCATACCAACTTTATATGTTTACATTTATGTATCAAAGATTAATTGCAGAAATAATTGAATTGTTAGAGTACATATAACTAGTATATGTTAAAACTGAAACTAAGGTCACCAAAACACCTTATTTCAGTGAACTTATTTATTTTTAAATTGTAAAACAAAATCCAACATTTTTACACATCACGTTTACAACTACTGTGATAAGCATACTTTTAAAAGAATATTATAACGAAAATCTATCATTCATCTTAACATCAAATTTGGCTTATTTATTTTTGTCTCTAGCAAAGTTACTATCATTGATTAAAATAGAAGAAAATTTGGTAAATATCAGATTCATCTTAATTTCGACTGCCACTTTGCAGGTTGTCATCATAGGGGACTTTTGTTGCAGGCCTTCAGAGTACACGTGGAATGCACTATTTGGAGATATTGAAGTTCCTTTAGAAATTGTTAGGGATGGTGTTTTCCGTTGCTTAGCACCCTCGCATGCTGCTGGAAAAGTCAAACTATGCATTACGATTGGCAACAAACAACCCTGTAGTGAAATACATGAATTTGAATTTCATGATAAGCTAAAAAACACAAGCTCCAGAAACATTGCACAAAAAACTGCGATGGACACCTCAGAGGAACTGTTGTTTCTTTTTAAATTTGTTCAGTTACTTCTATCTGAAAATTTTAGTACAACAATTCTTCAAGAGAGTAACGTTGAACTGGAAGTCAGTCCTTTGAGGAAGCTAAAGGGATCCAATGATAGGTTGGAGCCAATCAGTCAAAAACTTGTAGCTGGTTCTGTAGCTTCAAAAGATATAATGGATGCAATTCTTCAAGAACTATTAAAACATAATTTGTACCACTGGTTATCATTTAGGCATGAAACTGACAACTATCAGCTCTCCAAGAGAGAGCAATGCATCATCCACATGATCGCAGGATTGGGATTTTTGTGGGCCTTACATCCAATTCTTGACTCTGGTATAGGCATAAATTGCCGTGATTCTGATGGATGGACTGCACTTCATTGGGCTGCATATTTTGGAAGGTACCTGAAACAGAAGTCTTTTTCTTGAACTGATTTAGAATTCCTAGCATGACTAGGTATTGAATTGTTTGAGCAGAATTCTGTATATCTAACTTTTTGAACTTGACTTATTCAGGGAACAAATGGTTGCTGCACTTCTTGCTGCTGGTGCTTCAGCTCGAGCTATCACAAATCCTAGTGAACATGATCCAGAAGGTAAAACACCAGCTTCTTTGGCAGCTGCCAATGGCTACAAAGGTCTTGCCGGATATCTCTCCGAAGCTGCACTAACTACTCATCTCTTTTCACTGACAACTGAAAAAAATGAAAGGTCAGTCGAGTCTGCATCTAAAGAGATTGATTGTGGTGTTGAAAGCATATCTCAGAGAAGTGCCATTTTAGAGGGTGGCACAGAAGATCAATTATCACTCAAAGATTCGTTGGCAGCTGCCAGAAATGCAGTTCAAGCTGCTGCTCGTATACAAGCTGCTTTCCGTTCGTATTCTTTCAGGAAGAAGCAACAAAAAGCTGCTTTATGTCAAGGCGGGGACATTCCAGTCCCTCCAGAGATGCATAAAGGTTCTGTTGTGTCAAGGCTGCATAACACGTTCCAAAGTTTTTATGGTCATAAGTTTGATAAAGCAGTTTTATCGATCCAAAAGAATGTTCGACGTTGGAAAATCAGAAAAGAGTTTCTACTGCTACGAAAACATGTTGTGAAAATACAGGTACTTGAATTCTTGCCGTCTTCCATCTTCGCTTTGAATTGTTAAGTAAACAACTCTTGTATTCTGGCTTTTACTGTTGCACAAATTTGATACTGTACATGTTTAACCATCGACATGCAATGATAGTGTTGGACTTTGATTTTAATGATTTATCATTTATAATGTTGTCATGGAATAACTCTTGTATCTTAACCATCTAGTTTGCTTCTTGATATGAAATTCTTGAGTATTCACATCTTTAGCACAAGTCTAATATTTCCTTAATTTTAAGTCACTCTTGTCCTATGTATCAAATAGCTTTGCTTTTCACAAGGTATTCTATTTTTTTGAATCACCTGCACCAAGGTATTCATTTAATCTCAAGACTTATGTATTGTAGTTTGTACATCATTATAGTCCCACCCCTCTCTATTTGCACTTTTGCCTACTTGTTCAGATTTCTTAAATTCATTTGGAACAATTATATCATTCAGTTACATTTTTTCTTTTCTAGTCTTTTCATATGAGACTTCATGTGAATCACATGAGATAAGCTCTGCCCTATTATCATGAATGCCTGTACAGAATTTGATCAGTATGTCCTACTTTACAGCCATGCATCCAAGTGAACAACTATTTGTATGACTTGATTACCCATGATTAGTATTTCCTATGGTGTTATCTGATTTGTTCTCAATTTCACCTGTCTTTATTCAGTGCTATTGTATGAACTACCAATGTGAGAATTTGTGTCATCTCACAAAGATGGATTGTATTTCCACATTGTTCCTCTTTTTGTGCAGTGACCTCTGTGAGATTTCAGTTTAGATGCCTTGATTGAATTTTGATCTTGTGGAACATTTTTTATGGAGTCACCTCAAAGAGCTACAATTTTTTTGTGAGCAGAAACTGAATCTTGGAAGATGATCCAAGTTAACTGGATTCTGGATGATAGGAATGCAAAGAAATATGGATAAGATCGTTTTTTAGTTCCAAGAAAATTTAAATTTGTTACGTTGAGGTGGGTCATTAAGTTTAGATTTAGATATCTTGGAAGCAGCTCTATGGCAAACTAGTCCTGTGTTAACAAGCATCAACATTTATATACTTCATAGCTCCTCTAAGTAAACAAGAAGTTGTTAGAGATTGTTTATTTAATTATGCTCTTTTGTATTATGACAGACTCATGTAAGAGCCCATTTAGCAAGGAAAAAGTACAAGGAGCTCCTTTCGACTGTCAACTTTCTGGATAAGGCCATAATGCGATGGCATAGACGAGGTGTTGGTTTGAGAGGGTTTCATGCTGAGCAAGAATCAACAATTGATGAGAAGGAAGAAGATGACATAATCAAGGTTTTCCGCAAACAAAAAGTGGATTTAGCAACAGATCAAGCTCTTTCAAGTGTCTTGTCAGTGGTGCAGAGTCCTAAAGCGCAGCTTCAGTATCGCCGGATGCTCGAAAGCTACCAACAAGCAAAGGTAACAAATGAGAGTCATGTGCCTTTTTGATTATAGAGTGTGATTTATTTTTTTTTAAAATACTGCTTCTGGATGGAGTTTTGTTTGGATGTCAGCAAATAAAATCTTACCAGCTCCGATTGGGGTTAAAATCATGTGATTGATTAAGCTTGAAGATTTTCATCACTAGAGTTGGAAAATCTTCTAGAACCTTAGATGCTTTCTCATAACATTTCAAGTTCCATGTTTTGGTTCCTGAGTTTGTTGGACACAAAGATCTTGTCCTCATTAAGCATTCCTGAATACATAGAATTCAGGACAAATGTTGGTGAACTATAGGCTACTTCTGTAGTTTCTGATGCAGTTAGATTAATGCTTCTGGCTATTAGAAACTTACACCTTCGTAATATAAATAAATATCTGATCCTGCCTAAGACTGCCAACAAACAAACCACCAGTGAGTTGGTGTTGATGTTGACTTTGTCATCATTCACCAAGGATCAACAAGGACTAGTGAAGGGATTAGCTGAAGTCTGAACTGAAGACAACAAAAAAGAGAGGGTTAGAATGACGGCTGCCCCAGCGCAGCCACTCCAATGCTCAAGCAAGTCTCCAACCGGGGAGAATGAAGAAGAATGGTGGTTTAGAGTTTCTAGAAGCCTAGATGCATGTGTGCATACCTGTGCTTGTGGGAGCCGGCGACCTTTTATAGGGTTGTAGTTGTGCGCTCACATTCTCCACGTGTTCCGAGAGTCCTGCTTACGTTACCCACATTTCCTGGAATAAATGGTTGCATTTTCCCACATTCTCCAAAGGAAATGGCTACATTGTCTGTATCTTCCGTGGGCAACGACTTCACGCCTCACTTGCGGAGTCAAGAACGATACATATACGGAGATTGCACGAAGTTGGGGAAGATTTGGAGTCAAGAACGTCATGATGTCGAGACAATCTAGGGTCAAGAACGACAGAGTCGGGGAACAACTTTCTGTTGATGAGAACCGATGACGACGCGGAACCAAGAGCGACGCCAAGTCAGGAACGACAAGGAGTCGTGACGCCGAGTCAGGAACGACACAGAGCCAACTGTGGCACTGAGTCAGGGATGACCCAGAGCCTGACGCTTCATAGAGTCGTGGAGCGGCTCTCTGTTGACTTTGACCACCACCTACTGTTGATTTTCTCTTAGCCTCATGGCACCTCTAATTGTCTCCCATATCAATATCCTTAGAGAAAATTTTAAATTACCTCATGTTCTTCAGGTCTTTGGACACCCAAAAAGAAACTTCTTACTTGTAACCTATATTTCTATCATTTTATTATTATATGCTCCGCAAACAGCATATCAGATTTTCTTTTCTGAGGAACAGTGCAATGTATAATTTCCAAATAGAAAACTCTGGTGTCCTCTTTTAATCGAAGTCATAATTTATTTCTCTTTTTCCCTCTTTCCTTGCAGGCTGAGCTGGGTAGAGAAGGTAATAAAACAACTGAATGCTAATGAGGTTTGGAAGAATAAGGAAACATGGTTTTACTACCGAGGAAGCTTCGGCAGTTGGACTAATCATCCTCAGACACAGCATAACAGAGGTGAAGTGACATCTTTTCTTTGTGCAGATGAATTCTGGTGTTGGTAAATAAGGTTTAGTGATCTAGATGTTAAAGCTCTGATCAGCGTAAATATGCAAACCAAACAATTTGTTGCAAGTCCTGTGTATGTAGTCATTGGTCGGTCGGTCGGTGTGCCATAACTTTCTTCCTGTTTATATCTTGTGAATTTTGTTAACTATGGTCATTGAATTCCATCTGTTGTCTTCTCACTTTGTGCTTCGGATTGTGCTACTTTTCGTTTTAACTAATTTACAAACTATTTGGCCGAGATATTCTCGCAAACGATAAGGTAAAGGTACTGAAAGGGATTGTGTTAGAGCTTAAGTGGTTCTATTGCAAAGTTATTACTCTTTTGCCTTCACTGAAGTTAGAGCTTGCTTAGAAGAAAGTGACTAACTTACCATGTTCTTCTCAATATGCTTTTGAATCATTTTATTTTACACACATCTACAATTCCAAAGAAAACCCTCATGGAATAGATTTATCGCGGATCTTTCTTCGATGTTCAAATCATTGAAAAGTTTTAAAAATTTTGCACTCGTAGAGAGGTTCTGGACTCGAATGTCCTTTCGAAGATCCTTGAACCTGGCTGGGGTAAGTATAATATCTTACTAATGTTTCTAAGTATGTGAACACTTTTCTTTGTTTTCCTAGTTCAATCAGTAATGTTTTTTGTTGAAACATGGAACTTGCTGGGGTATAGGTTGCATGTTAATGGTTTTGATAATTCTTAATTATTTGATCTGTATATGGTGATCATCATCAAATTAATGTAATATAAATGATTTAATTCATATAATCTTGATACTTAACTTTAAAATTGTTATTGGGTTAGGATTTAGGGTTTTAAGTTATGGTAAGATTTGAAATATGGAATATAGGTACACTCATTGGTAAAGTAATGGAGATAGTCAATATGATGATTAAGAGATAAATTAATATTTTGTGAGTATAAGAGACAAAATGGGTAGGAGAGAAAGTAAAAATAAATTTATGTTATGGTACATAGGATGAAGTAAAATAAGAAATGAAGTTAGTATTATTGTTGATTGTTCACTTATAAGTCTCAAGATAGTAGTGGGCAAAAAACTATAAATGTAATTAACGTATATTCATCTCAAATAGGATTACGTGAACGGACCAAATCTAGATTTTGGGACGATCTAGATGAGGTATTACAAAATATTCCATCAATTAAAATCATTTTAATATGAGGAAATCTAAATGGGCATGTAGAAGTAAAAAATGAGGAATATGATAGGGTACATGGGGGTTTTGGGTTTTGGAACAGGAAATGAAGAAGAAAAAATAATATTGAATTTTACGACAGCATATGAACTTATATACTAGTTAATACGTTTTTTTAAAGAAAATATAAGAATACTTAGTCACGTTTAAAAGTGAGAATAATAAATCACAAATTGACTTTTTTATGGTTAGGAAAAATGATAGAAAGATTTGTAAAAATTACAAGATCATTCCTGGAGAAAATTTAACTATCCAACATAGATTAGTAGTATTGAATATATGCCTCAAGCATAGTATCAATAGAAGGAAAATATGCGCAACTCCTACAATTAAATGGTGGAAGTTAAAGAATGGGAAGCAAAACATATTTAAGAATAGGGTATGATTACAAGTATTAGGAGAAATATACGATGACTTGAATACGACACGGGATAAGATGATATCAAAGTTGAAAATAATAGTCAATAGTGTATGAGTTAAAGGGACATGCACCACCAAGTAAATAATTTTAGTGGTAGAATGAAAAAGTATAGGAGAAAGTGAAGGAAAAATGAATAGCTTATAAAGAATTATATACTTTTAAGAAAATATAGTAGCTAAGAAAACAGTGAATTAAGCTAAAAATGAAACTTTTGAATGCTTATATAGAAAATTAAATACAAAAGAAGGGGAAAAAAGATATTTACATAATAGCTAAAAACAGAGAGAAGAAGACAAGAGATCTTATCCGCGTAAAATGTATTAAAGATAAATACAATAGGGTACTAGTAAATGATAAGAAAATAGACGAGTGATTGAATTGCTATTTTCATCAACTTTATAATGAAAATTTAGATGACTAACTTAATTAGGTAATTTAAGTAGATCAAATGAGGATAAAATTTAAAATTTTTATCGTAGAATTTAAACTTCAAAAGTAGAATAAACTTTAAATGGGATGTAAAATGGAAAAGCAGTTGGACTAGATGATATTCTGATAGAGATATGAGAGTGCCTTGAGAAATAAGGTATTAAATGACTCATAAAGTTATTCAATCTCATATTGAAAACTAAAAAAATGTTTAATCAATGGAAGATAAGTATTCTAGTTCTCTTATATAAGACTAAAGGAGACATACAGATTATGCAAACTATAGGGGTATTAAATTAATCAGTCATACCATGAAATTTTAGAAAAAAGTAATAGAAAAAAAGACTAAGGAATGAGATCACAGTGAACGAAAATCAATTTGAATTTATGCCTAGAAGGTCAGCAATAGAAGTTATATATCTTTTAGGCAACTAATTGAAAAGTATCAAGCACAGAAGCAAAACTTACATATGGTATTCGTCGACCTAAAAAAAATTATGATAGAGTCCCAAGGTAAATTCTATGGAAAACGCTAGAAAAAAGAGGTGTTAGCATAGTGTATATTGAACTAATTAATGATAGGTATGAGGATGTAATGACAAGAGTGAAGACTTCAGGCGGATTAACTAAGTATTTCCCAAAAAGATAGGGTTACATCAAAGATCAGCTCTAAGTCCTTATCTTTTTATACTAATTGATCCTGTCTGAGATAGGGCGGATGACACCGGGGATGTCCTTCTCTCACAGGTGGAAGATTGGAACTTGTTGGATGATGAAGTGACCCTCTTAGCTGTTCGCCCGCTCACGCTCCTGCAAGCACTCGCACAAACTGGAAGAAAACGTCAGCAACCAAACCAGGGAAGG
>JBAMIE010023792.1:0-16535 GCA_037177295.1 Kaempferia parviflora
ACACCTTTATATGCGCGATCGTGGGCGACTACAAATGTGGCCTCCTAACGCAGCATTGATTTAAATTTTTTAATAACTCTCTTCTCTTTTTGCATGCAGACTCCTCTCTCAGTTTTTCTCCTGCATATAGATTCCTCTCTCTCTGCATGTAGTGTGGTGTAATTTTAAAAAAAATAGCGCTGCATAGAAAAAAATAGTTCTACCTCGGAGTTATTCTTTAAAGAACAACTCTGCTTTATATAATCAGCTAAGTTGTTGAGCTATTTAAAAAAAAACAGCTATTATGTTTTTTTTTAAAAAAAAATAATTATTGTGTTGTTTAAAAAATAATAGCTATTGTGTTGTTTTTTAAAGAACAATTAAACAGTTAGCTATTCTTTAATAACAGTTAAACTGTATAACTTATTATTTGTTTTTCTAAAAAAAATAGCAAATATCTGTTTTAAAAAAATAGTTATACAGTTTAGTTATTAAAAAAAAACAGCTCTGCCATGGAGCTATTCTTTAAAGAACAACTTTACTCTATATAAATAGTTAAGCTGTTGAGTTGTTTTTTAAAAAATAGTTATGTAGTTTAGCTTATTTTTTAAAATAGCTATTGTGTTGTTTTTTAAAGAATAACTATTGTGCTGATTTTTAAAGAACAACTAAACAATTTAATTATTCTTTAAACAACTGCTAAATTGTTTAGCACATTATTTGTTTTTTTTAAATAGTAAATAAGTTTATTTTTTTTAAAAAAAAAATTATGTTGTTTAGTTTTTTTTAAAAAAAAAATAGCTAAACACTGCATGCAAGAAAGAGAAAGATTATGTGGAGGGAAAGATACCACATATCAGATGGTCACGTCCTCAGTCACTCATGAACACACATAGAAGAGTGTATAGGCTAATATATATACTATAAAGATGCTGTCCCCGGATTTAATGCAACGCTGAAGCACCCATAGGAGCTGATTAAGATTCAAATCTCAAATACGATGAAAATCTTTAAAATGACAATAAGTTCCAAATTTGTCTGAAAATACCCAAAACGAAGGTTTTCGGGAAGATGATTCCTTTCACCAACAGAAATTATTGTCACTAAAAAAGAACAAAAACACCTTCCTTTTTCAATTGTTGAGATGGGTTACCTCACCTAGATATCTGTGATTCGGTCCCTGTCTATGATATATTTTATAAGAAATTTTTTTCTAAATAGGATGTGTAATCATGAGATACTAGACTTTTAGATCGTCCATCATAAGTACTTTTTGATTTACCATGGTGATCAGTGAAAAATTTCTTTGGGACCAAACCAGTCACCCAAATTCGGTGTTACCTGGTTCATATTTTTTTTAGATGGTAACCATGAGATAGAATTGTTGAATGATACAAGGATCAAATTCCAGCAAAACTATGTAACTATACCTTCTCCTGTAGGAATTATCTATAATTTTCTGATTTACTCCCTCCCAATAATATGGAACAGTCGTAAGAGGGGGACTAGGATGATGAATTTCACCTTTTACTGAATTTGTTTTGATTTTGTTTCCTCTAAATGACGCGCACAACCACCAGATGATGAGCTTCTAGACGGTCCACTACAAATATCTTCTGATTTATCCTGACGGCCGATAACAAACTTCCTTGGAACCGAGTTGGTCGCCCTAAGTTTGATGTTACCTGGTTCATCATTTTTTTTTATTTTGTTGCCCTCGAGACTAAGATGCAACGAAAGATCGTCAAATTGTCATCAAAACACCCACGATTCGATCCTAAGTTACAATGTATTTGTAGAGATTTTTTTTCTAAATGGAGCGTGCAACTACGAGACGCTGAACTTCTGAGTCTTTTACCGCGAGTGCTTCCCAATTTATCCTGATGACCGACAAAAAACTTCCATAAAACCGAGCCAATCACCACAAATTCAATGTACCTGGTTTAACTTTTTTTTTTTTTTTTGAATTTCGTTATTAAAAACAAATGTCAATATTTCAACACTTTACAACAAAAGCCCGATAAACTAAAAAAAATCTTAACTCTATCAAACTCAAGAGTTTGGTTTTTACATAAATTTAACTATCAAAATTGAAGATGTTTTCCTTGAACAACTTGATATCAAAGATAGAAGATTCACTCTCTTCCTGGTTTCTGCCTTGTGGTTGAGAAAAGTTTACATTCAATTACGATATATCGACATCAAGATCTCCACGACGAGTAAAGTAACTATGAGAGAGTCGAGGAAATGCATTTTCCTGTTCTGCAGGATGTTCCTGAAGAACGAAATGTTGCGCTGCAAACCGATAATAAGATAAGAGCAGACCAAAACCGCCATGAGAATGAAAAAAGGAATCTAGTCATACCTCGACGAACTCCAGCTTAAAATGGAGGCTACCAAATCTATTTGTCAGCTCAAAATCATCGCGAAGGTACTCCCATATCTGCGCATAATTAGCATTCTTCCATGCAATCTCTGGCCTGGAGAAAGCGCATGATCAGACACATGATAAAAACAATTGTCTGATATATATAACGAAGGTATTAATATCCTTTGATTAGTGAATGTGAAAAGTGAACTTCAACTGATGTTTATAAGTAAAACAAAATAATTGTAGGATATCGACCAAAATTCAAAGGAAATGTACACGTATGGATATTGTTCCCATTAGTTTTGATCGCAGACTAAGTATATCAGGGCCTAATATCTAATCGCAACAAAGATTGATGTGCAAAAAAATTTTGTCATCTACCATCATATTTCCTACAAGAAACAGATACACAGAAATCAACTAACCGTGTAAAGCATGTAAGCTGGCATACATTAGTAACAAAATCTATACAAGCTTGTGTATGTACTGACATAATGTGTTAGGATGCATTGTCCCTCGTCCCTTGGCTTCCAATCTTAAAATGCTTATCGTGGCTGCTTATATAAGCCTTTTGAGAATAATCACAAGTTATTAAACCATGTTTACTACAAGAGCAAGAAGCGCAAGTAGAAACATGCCTAGGAAAAAGTACAATCTTTCACAAATTGTTGTTTTCAACAAACATGGTCTAGCAAAGAGAAGCCTTTTATGATGATGCTAGTACAGGTTTAAT
The DNA here is from genome assembly GCA_037177295.1 of Kaempferia parviflora. Classification (NCBI taxonomy): domain Eukaryota; kingdom Viridiplantae; phylum Streptophyta; class Magnoliopsida; order Zingiberales; family Zingiberaceae; genus Kaempferia; species Kaempferia parviflora. The sequence goes on from JBAMIE010023792.1 coordinate 3,084, forward strand.
CACCTTTAGGCTGAACTATACAATTTCCAATAACAAAATTGCTTTTCAATTAGCTATTCTACATTGCGACTTCTAAATTTGTCAGAATATAAGTGGTAAAGGAAAATTTTACCTGTCAAAAAGCTTGAGTTTCAGAATAACTGCCTCCAGAATAGAATTTGCTTTACCAACTAATTGCAGAAGCATTTTGTTCTTCAGCCGAAAATAACCTGTTTTCTCCATTTCATGATTAATGTTGCTAAACAGTTCAACCATTCCATCAACCTAACCAAGCCAAGGTTGATATCAGTTCTTCATAAAACTTAAAGATGATAATTTGACAGATCCATATGCAACTGATGTACCTGCCGAATAAAGTAATCTAAGGCAATGCTTTGGCCAAGAACACTTGCAATGGTGAGGATACCATCCACGTTCAAACTTTTAAGCATAATGTGGTCAAGACCACCTTCCATCCACGTCTTCAGAGTTGGAATTTCAACTACTGAATAGTCTATAATCATACCCAATGAAATCATTCTGTTAGTAAAACTAAACCTCATTAGCTATAGAAAAAACAATCAAGTACGTTTGTGCCCTTATATGGAAAAACAAGGGTATGGCATGAACAATAGCATATGCAAAACATAGTCCTTAGGTTTCATAAATAATGACTCTTGGTCTAAGAATAAGAACCATGTGTTGATACATATAACTTGAAGGGAAGAAAGCACTAAAGATTCAATTGCAGCATTGAGTACCAATGTCACTAGCATTATCGCATAGTATGATGAGGGAAAAAAAACTCCTGGTAATTGCAAATATTTGTAGTTGAACATTACTCCTTGGTGATTACTAGATTTAGTTATTTTGAAGGTCAACTGTTCAACCACAATAAAAACAGGAGTCATGTTCCACCTATGTTCCAAATCCACTTCTCTAAAACAATTGTGCTATTAATAACCCTGTGGATTATTTTGTAGCACAAGTTTATTAATATAATAATATCTTATTAGATCGAGCTGCACTCAAATTATTGCAAGACTAAATTCCAAATAACACCAACTGCCCACAACCTATCACTTGGTAAGCGACTTCAAAACTTATTATCAATATATGACTTGTCATCTCATTTAGAGTAAGTTCCATACAGGAAGAGACAGTGACATATCATCAAGCAAGAGACAGTGGTAAAGGAACAAGCAACAGAATCAGTTGTTACAAATTTATTTCCACTGCTCTTTTGGATTGGACGAGTAAAATCTGGAATCCAACTTATGCGAGAATTAAAACTTCAACCATCAAATACAAGGAAAAATTACAAACCATAAATACTCTTCAATTGTAATAATACACTATTTAAAACTATAAAATATAATATATAAATATTAAATGAGAACTAGAACACAACAAAGAAGATTTATGATGGATACTAGTGGCGAACTCCATTAAAAGTCTATAAGTGCAGAAATAAAGATTCTAAAACCCCACTATTAATTTAGCATGTCCTGGAAGATGATAAACCTACTAGGGAAAATGATATAAACTTCATCAATTCCCAAGGGTTAAAGTCAAAAGTCAACATTAAATGACCAACAATTCCAATATGCTTTAATTTCATTCCAAATAACATCAAAGCTATTCTAACTTCAGATTATATCGTAAACAATGTAGACTTTTATTCCAATAAGATTAACTGTAAAATATATTCCTAGAGGCAAGTACTGACAATATATGGCACAAAAGAGATGACAATATGTCATATATATTAAACTGTCGTAAATCATTTGTATTTTGGGACTTTTATATATAGTCAAGTTTGATTGAGCATTCAACATTTATATAGAAAGTTGGATGCACAAATCTAGATAAGACATCAACTTCTAGGGGTGCACTAAGCAACGAATAGGACAATAAGCGTGGTGTGTTTCAAATTCCTTTTTTTATATTTGGATTATTACAGAATATACAACAAGAACAGTTTGGAAAAAATAGCAAAGGTCCTGGCATGCATACCATCTTTTGCCCTCTCTGGCAACGTAATTAATGCATGGTTTTCGACAATCTTCAGGTAGCCATCAACTTTTTGTTCAGAAACGTTAAACAACACGACAGAGCCATATTGAAAAACCACCACATAGTGACAATTACTTTCATTCGAGAAATCAAACTCAATAACCTAAAATAAGGAGGTAACAACATTAGAAGGTAACTTTTAAGAGCACAAAAACTAAAAACTGAAAACAAAAGGATGGGAAAAAAATGATATGCTGGTATTAAACAAGATCATTAATTCCACATGAGAGTCTGATTACGGAAGATCTTGTTAATTATGTCATTCACTGAAGCCCAAGGAGCAATACAAGGATAGAACTCCGTATGAAAATAAAACGTTTGAACGATAATTGCCCAGACATATGATCCATGTTAGGCGTTACAAGACGTGCTACTAATACTTTAAGAAAAAGAGGTTGTTCCCCACCAATGGAAGCATGGATAGCCGGTGTAATTTATTTATTTTATTATTTGAAGCTACTTGACTGCCAGAAAGACAATTATACATCAGTAATGATTTAATTATTAGTTATAACTATATGGCATTAACATGAAAGCTTTATATGTCCCAAGAAGTACCTGAGTATAGGAATGTTTATGGTATTATGCATAAATAAGATTTAATTGTTTATAAAAGTAGTTGCAGGTAGATAATAACAATGCAACAAACAACATTTTTTGGGTGGCTGCAAGCATGCAACAGAATCATGGACTTCAAAAAGACTGATTCTGCAAAAATTCCCACAATGCAGCTTCCAGATCGTGTCATGTCCCAATTCTGTGGCAAAAGGCGAATTCGCTCGCCCCCAGCGCCCCCGCCAACCCGTCCCAGAGTCAACACGGAGGAGGTAAATCACGGGTGGCTACTAGCCATAAGTGCAAATGGTTAAGACATGGAGGATGTCATGTCCCAATTAGATAATACCATATCTCGTTATTAGATTTGATAATACAACAATCATAAGTTTAGGAATAATTTTTGTTCATAATACTAGAACAAATGAGGTTAAAGAAATTTTTAAATGAATGTATGTTCAAATGTGAATACATCCCTATTGAAGATTGGCAATGTTTTGGGGATCACTTTCAGAAAACATTTTTTAATCAATTTTTTATAGAGTCCAACCATACCTTCTCTCATTTTTCTCAAATAACAAACTCAACAAAGGTTGATTGAACTTTTGTTGTAAATAACGCATGAGACATTCTTTGTTTTATAACATATTGTGAAGTAAATAATAGAAATTACCAAGGAGCAACATCTGGCAAGTATAAACAAATTAAATCTATCTGTTCGACCATTGTTTGTTAAGATAATGAACTATAAGAGCTTCATGTATCATCTGTTAGTGGTTTCAACAACGTACAAGAAAGTACATGGAGTAAATAAGCCAAAAACACTATCAAATGTGCGGAATATCGCATAAATACATGAATTTCAAGTTTGATAACCAAACAAATTTACCTGAGGATCATTCTCGAACTTGAAGTTATTGTCATAGAATCTGAGAATAACACAGTCACTGACACGAGAAGCAGGAGAAATGACGTTGAACGCATTGTGCGCCCGTAAGCTTTTCAAATCAATACTGCAATTTGGATCAAGAAACCGATCAATCCATCAAAAATCACAGAAAGAATGAAGCTGAGAGCCAACAGCAGTTACAGAAAAGCCAGAGCGACCTGGTAGACAGAAAATAGGCATTCACAGGGACCAATCGGCCCTTCTTCGCGTCCTCGGAATATCTCGAAGGGGCGTAGCCCTGCTTCTCGTCTTGGAAGAAGCGAGATTGGGAAGCCACAGCTGAGAAGTACTTTGGCAAGCAATCGCCTTGGCGGAACCCTAATTGAAGACCCCTAAAGAAAGGAAAACTGCCCAAATGTCTGGATACAGCGCTGGTGGAGAAGGAACAGCCGCCCGGGAAGGCAGTGGGAGTAGCGGCTAGGGTTCGCGAGTGGCGGAGTAGGGTTTTCCTTGAGAAAGATGAAAGCAAAAGCTTGAGCCGCATCGCAGAGACGCGAGTCCTGTGAGCAGAAGCGCGCGAAGGGCTCGAGGGCGGCGGAAGAGTGTCGGCCGCCGGCGAGAGGAGGGCAGAAGCGGCGACGAAATTTGCGCCGAATCACATTTCCAGGAATTATCGAAATATTTTCTTTTTGCAACATTTTATCAATATTTATAGTTTTAAGTCAAAACCGTGCTCATTTTTTAAAAAGAAAATAAAAATAAAATAAACTAATATATTTCTCATTGTAAATTTTATATTATAAAAAAGTATCTAACGCAAAATATTTACATCACTAACAAAAATTGTTAGGAATTTCGTCCTGGAGTATCCACGTTCATGGGACTACATCTTCTAGTCCCAGAGTATTCACCTTAATTATGTTTAGGTTGAGATCTCAATTCAATCACAATTATTTATGATCTCTCGATTGGTTTACCCGTCTATTTAGATTATAATTTAGATCTAAGTGGACATACGGAGGCCACCCGGAGGATGATCCCCCACGATGATTGACGACCCGACCACCCTTCTACCTCCGACGGTCACTCGTCCGGATCCAAACTACAATCTACACGGGTGAGTGAACCCGTCGATGAACCACAAATAATTGCAGTAGGATTTCGACCTCAATCTGACCACAATTAGGGTGTGGACTATTTACTAGTCTATAAAATTATGGACTAGAAGATCTCTATTTCCACATTCATGTTGATATATGAGTGGTATAATATTTATCCATATATTTAGAGGTTGCATTAATATGTGGATGTTATAATATTCAATTGGTGTTAAAAAAAAAAATAGATCTGTTAGCTTAGTAGCACTCTTAGTGGCGGTCCCACGAATATGAAAGGAGATAAATATAGGTACACAGACTTAGACGTATGGTGAAGTGTTGGTCATCAATTCCTTAGAATCAATCCCTAACCATTGTGATAGAAATATCATATGTCCACGTCTGTACTAAGTCTGAGGACTGACATGGTTAACGAGCGAATTTTATATAATTTTTTTTTAAAAAAATAAAATAATATATTTTAGATATACAAAATAAAACTAAATAAATGGATAGCCGAATACCTATAAATAATCAGTATTAATGGTAAGATAATATGTACATATATTAATAAAAGAATATTAATATAATAAATACATGACAAAAAAAAAATGATACGTTCAAATCAAGGAATCTAAAATACTAGTGTTTCACAATTCCTTAAATAAACATACGGAATATACAGAACGCGTTCCTCCTTTTTTTTTTTCACATAAAAGCCCTCGTATTTCGTTTTCCTCCTTTCAAAATTGCCGACTTTGGGTCGAAAGGCTCATCCGGTGGAGGGATGATCTCAGGAACAGTTCCTAATAAGAAGGGCGGGTCATCTCACGTCCCGATCCGCCTCCCGACGCCGCCCTTCGGATCGTTGCCCTCTTTTCTCGCTTTCCGAATCGGTTGACGTCTCCAACGGAAGGCCGAAATCGAGAGCAATGGTGGACTTGAGACTTACGAGGGGCTTCATCTTCTTCGAATTGGAACCCTAGCAATCTTGTTTTCGACCCAGAAGGTGATCTTGGAACGATGCCTGGCAAAACAAATTTCTTACCTTTGCTTTCTTTTCTTGTCCTGGGACAATAAAATTGTTGCTTAATCTCATAACTTTTGTGGGTTGTTCTCTCTCTCTCATGGATGTCGTGCGGTCGTAGTCTTTTTTGGATATACTGTTGCATCTGCTCGTGTTTCTGGCGCTTTCTAGTTTGGAAAGAGGTTGATTTAATTTATACGGCTTATGTTTGGCTGGATGCGAAGGAAACCGATTGTTGTAGATCTGAAATTGATTGCCAATTTTTTTTTTATATATATACATACTCGGATTTTCATAGTTAGCCTTTGAGCTTTTCAAACATTTCTGTTTGAAAAATGTGTTTTTGCCTTATACAGGTGATGTTTTACTGGGGTTGCGGTTCTCTGCATTGTCTCGGTGACAGTGGTGTGTTGGTGGCGTAATATATGGAATGGATCTGTAGATGTCTGTGGGATGCATTCATTGACTGCGGAGGAACTGGAAACCCACCCATCGGGTAACAGGAAGAGGAGGAGGAGGAGGAGGTGATTGTGGAACTTAATAAATAAAAAGAAAGAAAAGGGGAAAAAGAAGAGATGGGAGAAGATCTTCTCACCGCTCTATCCATTGAGAATCACCACCCCTCCACTCTCCTGTCGATGGACCCGTCTGGTGGCCTGCTGTCCTCTTTGTCCCATGATGATTCTGATCGTGAGCTCTTGATCCAACGCCATCAGAATGTACTTTCTGGTGCTCCTGACATTAATCTTCCCCTTTCCGCAGAGCGATCTCCTATTCAGCAATCTTGGAACTCAGACTCTAGTGACATCTTTGATGTTGGCCTTGGGTCGCAGAATTTTGATACAGAAACAACTATCCACATTCCCAAGGTCACTAGTGCACGCAAGTGCACCAAGCGAGGGGACAATATCTGGGGTGCTTGGTTTTTCTTTAGCTTCTATTTCAAGCCTGTGTTTTTGGAGAAATCCAAGGGCAAGGTCACTTGGGATGCTAAGGGGGTTAATGGCTTTGATAAATCTGATGTTCGCCATGATGTATTCCTGGTTCAGCATGACTTGGAGAACATGTATATGTGGGCATTCAAAGAGAGGCCAGAGAATGCACTTGGGAAGATGCAACTACGGAGCTATATGAATGGGCATTCCCGTCTTGGTGAACCTCAGTTCCCATTTAGTGTTGATAGGGGCTTTGTTCGATCACATAGGATGCAGCGCAAGCATTATCGGGGATTGTCAAACCCTCAATGTGTCCATGGAATTGAAGTTGTTTCTTCACCCAATTTGATGGTTATTTGTGAAGTCGACAGAAAGAAGTGGATGGAACTCACAGGCAAAGAATTTAATTTCTCAATCCCACCTGAGGCCAGTGATTTTGAGGAATGGAGGAATTTGCAGACCAATGAATTCAAGCTTGAGAAACCTCTTCCTCAGTCAAAGATCTCTTTGCTTCCCCATCCTAAGAAGTTGCTGAATGGATCAAATTTGAATTTGTCTTCCCAGATCAATCATTCTAATCGTGATGGTGGAGACCTTTCACCTGTTTGTCGTAAGCGTAGGACAGATATATTCCCCCGTGTAATGGAGGAGGATGTGTGTTTTCCTACAAACTCACATACTGAGAAGGGTCAGGATATGGATATGCACCTGATTGAGCCTTCGTGGTTGAATGAATTTACTGGTGTGATGAGGCTTGCTCATGGCCCTGTAACTGCTGCAAAGACGATATATGAAGATGACGAAGGATATTTGATAATGGTGAGTTTGTCATTTGCTGATCAACAAAGTGTGAAGCTTTCTTGGAGGAACAATCTCATGCATGGGATATTGAAGATAATCTGTGTCAGTACAGCCAGAATGCCATATATAAAAAGGCTTGACAGGACTTTCAAACTGTCTGACCCTTCCCTAGAGCATTGCCCTCCTGGGGAATTTGTAAGGGAAATAACATTGCCAACACGTATTCCTGAAGATGCGAAGCTGGAAGCATACTACGATGAGGCTAGTGCTTTGCTTGAGATTATGGTTCCAAAGCACCCAGTTGGACCTGAAGAACATGAAGTCCATGTTTGTATGCGCCCCCCTCACTTTGGGCCTAGTGATCTTCTTTTGACTTGAATAGTAGCAGTAGGTGTTTGATTGTGGCAGATTTCCTTTATTTGATAATTTCTGTAGTGAAAATTTTCTTCTTGTTTTTCGCTTCTTAGGTGTATAATGTGCTTATTTATTGTTGCTTCTTCATTCAAGTTGTCTAGTAGCGGAAACTCACAAAAACTTAAAACTAAGATTGAGATTCAAATATGTAGTTATGAACTGGACATAAATTTTAATATGTTCTCTTTATGCTATTCCATTTTCCTGTTTTGGCATTTGTATTTTGGTCTGAATAAAATAGTTGACAAAGGGAATCTCTGGGGAGTGGAAGCGTGTTGGTTTTCTTTCTGAAATTTTATGTACTCTACCTATTAAAATGTGTGCTATTCTGGCACTTATGATTTTCATGTTTGTTTATTAAATTATCATCCTTTATCAGTTCTGATCATGTTAGTAGCTACCAGATAAACAATGTTTGTTTATGAATGATTGTGAAATTCTTGAATACCAAGATAAAATTAATAGTTTTGTGTTGCTTCTCTGTTGATTTTTGTTGCTTGCTTTAAATTTTGTTGTTTGACTTGTGCTGAGCAGCATCTGCACTTGCAACAAGCTCCTTCTGGACCATACATATGATAGAGACATGTGAGGCAGGCCTATTTGGTTTTGGCAATAAACCTACTGATATTATTAAATTGAATGGCTTTGTAGTTCACATTCTCATGTTATCTACTTACTGTTGTCATTCTATTTTGGGATGCCATTTTTTTTTTTGCAGTATTACCTGCACCATGAAACTGATACTTCACGTAGTAACATACGGTGCCATTTCCATTGTAGTCAAATGTTTATTTCTATGGAATTCTAGATTTATAGTTATTGTTTTGGGTTGCCAAATTTGCAGGTTAGCTTGGAGTCCATGGCCACCCTGATTGAATATGACCTAATGATAATACAGTTGTCTGCTTAGGTATACTGTTATGCTATCTTCTTGAGTTTCTTAATCTTCATATTTCTCATGTCTTTTATGTATTTTTTGCACATTATCATCATCATTGTTTTCGAATGTGACTGTTTTGTATTGTGTTAAATGCTGAGAAATGAGGTTTAGTGGAACTATTTGTCACATAAACAACGGCTTTAACTAGCACTTCTGTTACTGCATGTTAAGGTTTTCTTGATGGGCACATACATTTTCGATGTATACCTTCTAATGGCAAACACCCACTTTGCACGTCTACACACCAGGCACGTGGACAATATACTGGGATTGAATTGACCACCTCAGGAATTAAGATTGAAGTTGTTTACAAACTGTCTTATACCAATAGCCTGACCTTGTGGCCTCATCAAATTGGGCTACAATCAATCCTATAAACATCAGGTTGCTTCAAAAGTTACTCTTTCTTTCTCATCCTTTCCTCAGCATGGCAGTTCTGCGCTATTGTAATTCCTCTATAAACATGGGCAAGAGTTTTCCGCACTTGAAATCAATAACTGCTAGAGGTTCCTTGGCAATGAGGCACTTCTTAGTACCAAAGGACAAATATCTTATCTACTATAACTACTGACACTTTGGAGGAATCAATCTACACCTGCAATATTATTATTGTTAAATTGCCACTAGATAACTTTGTCTTTTTTTCTGAACTACTAATCATCTGTCGGACGCTTATTAAAACCTAAATCTTTCCTTTCCTGGTTGGGCTAGAGATTTAGAGATATTATTATATATACATGTATAATATTAATTGAGAGGTGATTTGACATGTGAAGTGGATGAAATGGTATGCCATGTTAGCAAATTATGAATGTTTAATAGAATTTTAACGGTTTGATAAATTTGTTTATTATAGTAAAGTAGATGGTAGAATAGTTAATTTTGAAATGTCTAGATTTATTAGAATAATATAAAATGCATGATAGATTTAACAGTTAACTCTATTTTGTATTTTGTTAACCTAACATTTTAATTCAATTGACTTTTTATTTGGAGGTAAGCAAGTTAAGTGGAATGCGATTATAGCATTAAAACTCTTTTAAAATGATCTCGGTATGGTTTAAACTTTAAAGCATGTTGAAGTGTGTTAGATGAAATGAAATGAAAATTGTTGTATTCCCTAAGCCCTAAGACTGAAACTACAACACGTAGGGCTCTACATTAAATCTTGCTAAGTGGATGCATTTGTGATCCATGTTTTTTTTTAAACTAATATATTGAAATTGTGTATGACATCATATGTGCCGAAATACTGAGTCTACATCTATCACGGAATATACTAAGCTAACCAATCTATGCAATCGGTATAAATAAAGTTTATGCCTATCACCTATTAATTGTCTTAATCATTCTAGTATATTATCATTGCATAAGAATCTAAGCGATACATATAACACAGAAAGAATCCATGTTGTCATCATCACTAAAATATGAACATAGCTTTCATATAATAATTAACAATATACTACAAAACACAATATGTAATAATGCATATTAACCAATTTCTGCAATCTATATACCTGAAAAATAGCATGCTTAAAGCAATACATTAGGGAAAACTAGTTCAATCAAATCAATATTAACTTGGACATGACTTGTATTTTAACATCTAGAGATAGTTTAGCTGCATGAACTTTAGGCGTTTACAAGTAAATGCAAGTGGTCTCTCATTACAAAAAAAAATTATGCTACCACACAAGTGGTCTATGTGAAACTTTTTTTAAAAAACAATGATAACACCACCTTTGCAACATGCAAAGGTCTACGTTGGTTCATATTATGTTTCTATTAACAAAATCTATTAAAATTAATTATATTGGCACAATTTAGTATCAGATTTTTACAAATCATCTCAACTGACAACAACTATGCAGTTCATATTCTACTGCATAATTCATGAATATTTTTTAGGTCTTCAATGGGCAATAATAGTAGTGGACGGTTATTAAATAGTTTTGTACTGTTTGATGATCATAAACTGCATATGTGGAGCAAACAAGACACACTGGATGAGTTCTTATATGACATGAGGCGTGTTCCTAAGAATCTGGGAAGGTCTGTTATGTACACATTTTTGTAACTGGACTCATGGAAGGCTATTATCCTTTTTCCAAAGTGCTTGATGAACTGAATTGATCACATTGCCTAAAAAGACCTGAGATGTGTTCTTTGGAGGTTGAAGAATCCTACTGTCATCTTATTCTTCCTTGGAGGTTGAAGTGTCCTATTATAGTCTTATTTTTGTTGGTGGAGTCATGAAAGACCATTAGTTATTTTGTCCGTCCAAATAAATTGATAGATAAAAATTGCTTATATTTCCTAACTAGCTTCGAATCGTGTTTTTTAGCACTCGGAGTGCTAGTGTGATCTTATCATCTATGTCTTGAAAGGCCATTAAGTATTCCCCCTTAAGGCCTTAAGTAGTTTGATGGATCAAAATTGTTCATATTTTTAAAACAGTGTAATGTGTTCTTTGGAGTCTAGTGATACCTATTGTGGTTCCATTTTTTGTTGTTGGCATCCTAAAAAACCTATTCCAACTGGCTTGATGGACTAAAACTAACTGCACATGTTTTACTAACAAGGTCTCTATTCTGTTTCTTAGAGGCTGGGGTGTTTCTGGAGTTTAAAAAGTTTATCAAATAGTTCTAAGCAAAACATAAATCTGCTTCCTTTTTTTTCTTTTTTCTTTTCCTTTTTTTTTTTAAACTAGCCTTGAAATGTATCCATCAGAGCATGGAGAATCTTTACTGTTGTATCATTTATGCTAAAACGCAGGCAACATTATGTTTCTCCAGTTGTCTTTGAGGTATTAACGATTATTTATGTTGGTGTAGTCGAAATAGAAGACATTTGCTTGAGTGTTAGACATGCCAAACAATCTGAATCCGAGAGGTGCTATCGTCAACATGTTTGAGTGTTGGCCAATTCTAAGTCACCATATTTAAGGGATTCACCAATCTACCCATGGTAAAGGCTTTGAGAGATACCGGTTATGAGATGGCATAGCTCAGTCGTTGGTTGTGGACCTTCCCACTAGAAAGAACACGACCCAATTGGGAGGGATTTAATTTGGTCATAATTGTCCAATTCAGATAAGGTCCTTTTCTGATGTTTTTATGGTAATTACAATCAATAATGTTCTGAAACAAATTGTCTTAACATGTACAACAGGAGATATTCAGTCTGAATAGATTGTAGGCTATTCATTTTTACAGAGATTTGCTATGGTAAGTTCTGTAATAGGGATGAGTTACTTTGATCCTGCTGCAAATCGATCTATTTGTGATGGTGTTTTGCCATTGTGCAGAGAATTTGACAACCTTCACTCCAGATTCATGAATTGTGCTTCAGTTTTATCCAGTAACTGAATCAGGGTAAGGATGTCTACTTATAAGATTAACAACTGTACGTCTGTACTAAGGATGGCTTATAATCCTTTCGTCACTGTAGATTCCTTTACATAAAACTTAAATGAGTTAAATGGGCACCCATAATGGATGTGCAAGGTAAAACTACCGTGTGTATATTAATTTGTATTAGAAAATGTCTTCCATGGGCACCCATAATGTTGAAAATGATTGGGGTGTCTGGATCTGATTCAGGCATCCTAGTCAATGAGGATTGCCTACGGTGGCACCTATATAATGGTAAGGCACTTCATATATGAACACAAACAGTGAATATGATTGCTCCCACAATTTATACTGTTGATAAGTTATGGAGTCCATTTTAAACGGTGTGAAATGCATTGTGGGTCATCTGCAAGGGGTTACTATGTTGGGTGAAATTTTTTATGATTTATCTCCCTTCTAGATCATATGGGACAGTCTTGAAGGGGCTCCGGGGTGAGGATTATCATTTTTGTTGCAAAAAATAATGAATATGAGGCCCTTAGGGCAATGGTGAAATGATAAGACACTTTCTCAGTTACCCTGCACTCCCATGATGGATTGATGAATGCTTGCTGTGGGCACCCCTCACGTTGAAAATGATTGGGGCATTTGGATTTGATCCGAGCGTCCCAACCTATGAGGGTCGCCCACCATAGTCGCCCATAATAGCACCTATATAATGGTAATGCACTTCATATATGAACAAAAATAGTGAATATGATTGCATTGTACAGTTGATACTTGCTCTAATAAGTCATGGAGTCAATTTTCAACGTGTGTGAAATGCATCATGGGTCATCTAACCCCGTACAATGGGCCATTGTGCTGGGTGAAATCCTTTACGATTTATCTCCCTTTTAGATCATACGGGCAGTCCTGAAGGGCCCCGGGGTGAGAGTTATCACCTTTGCTGTAAAAAATAATGAATATGAGACCCCCAAGGCAATGGTGAAAAGATAGAATGCTTTCTCAGTTTTTTCAAACATCTAATGATTAAATCTCAGCTTCAGCAAATTAAAAGATGAATTTTCCTTGATGGGTGGTTCACCTAAGAACGTTAAACTGATGGGTCGCTTATTACGAGCACTTCATATTTACCTAGTGGTCAGTGGAAAACTTCTGTGGAGTCGAATTGGTCACATCTAAATTAGTCAACGTAAGTTGGATGCCTAGTGTTAACTAAAAAAAGTAAATATGGCCCTCAATGGCATAGTAGAGTTGGTACTTAGGTGGTAGGTTGCCGCACGAGAGTAGAGATCAAATCACTGGGGAACAATCTCTTGAGAATTAAATCCCTTCCACCTAAAGAAGTCACTCGGTCACTATGATTTACTCCCTTCATCT
>JBAMIE010024082.1:0-19324 GCA_037177295.1 Kaempferia parviflora
GTCCCAAAGGCTCCTCTTGGCCTTAGGAACCTCCCAAGGACCCCAAGTCACCTCATTGGTGCCATTGTCCTTAGCCATCTCCCTAGATGGCTCATCCTCAAAGGCTAGGCCACTCCTCTCATCCATCATGGATGATTGGCCTACAAATTTCACCTTCTTGACCTTGGACACCTTGTCCTTGGTCAACTTCTTATCCTTGGCATAATTATATGCTATATTAGCATATTTCTTCTCATTTGCCTTTGATGACTCTCCCCTTTGACTTTTCACAAATTCCACCTTGGATAGTAAAAGTATGTAAGAGGTGCAATATTTGGGTAGAAAAAGTCATTTAAAAACTTCTCAACATTAAATACATCTATTAAGAAATTTACCAATTATATATTTACCTTTTATTTATTTTCATTTTTATATATTTGAAAAAATAAACATCATAGTTTAAATTTTCCCTTCATGAAAGTGATGAGAGCAAATCACACAATAGATAATATATTTTAATTTCCTCAATTTCTTATCCACACTCGATTCACTCCCATCTACTTGCACTTTTCCAAGGTAGAGAACTCGAGCCTTAAAATACCTCACAATCTCAATACATTTAAGTTTGCTTTCGTACTAAAAGTGTGCGGCAGAACCAGGTAACGGGCGATCTTCACAAACACTAAAAGGCTCAAAATAACACTTGTGTTCGTATATCAAACAGGAGGTACATTTGATCTAACTCAAACTAAATAGCGTTTACCAAATTCCCAAGAGTTCCAACACAAGTTTCAATCATAGATGCAAGAGTAATTATACTTATTTACAGAGTACATTGAATGAATACAATGTATTCCTTTGGACAAGGTCAAACCTCTTGATGAAGGGCGTTTGTGCATTGTGAAGGATCGAGACCGGTGAGTATAAATGTGTCCTAAGAGCGCTTGGATTTTCCTGCACTTTGAAGTTCCTTGTGGAGATAAAATGCTTCCCCTTGGTCCTCGTTCATCGCCCTTCTCTCTAGACTGCACAGCATGAGTTGCTTCAGCAGCTTCTCCAGGCACGAGTACATGCACCTATTTGGATCCTTCAAGGCGGGATTTGTGGATAAAACTGCAGCATTTACTGCATCTGCTACAAACTCACGCTGCGGCAAATCAAGTAGATATCCAAGGCTCGATTCTTCGGGAACTTTATAGGCGAGCAATCCAACAATGTCCTACCCATACATGAAAAGAGACACCGGTGGCACAAAGCATTAAGGATATAAACTGATAACCAAAAGTGAAGAGCAAATGCTACAGCAGACCAAGTTATTTTTCTTCTCTTCACATCACCACAGTATAAATATCTATAGAATGTTAAGTTGAGATGCATGACCACACCACTGATCTTAAGGTGACAATTTATAACTGTACTAGTGACGAAAACTAATGGTAAGAGTGTTAGGTTAATAGAATATTATTTAGTGAAGTTTAGACTTGCACACTTTAATAAGAGTTACGGTAGAGCGTTATGTTAAGATTCAAAATCACACGTTATATCAGTGTTTCGGTCTTTAATTAGAACCACACATTTTTGGTATCGTGCCAAACAATATTGTTTCGGTATCATGCTAAATGATACTATTTTGGTATTATGCTGACATTCCGATGTATAGTGTCGGTGATGAATTGAAGGTGGAAGGAGATGAAGCAAAAGTAGAAGATAGGATAATTATGTACCTAAGTTCAAATTTGTTTTTCATCCAAAATGGTATATAATCATATACAAAGACTAATATCTATAAAAAAAATTATCTCAATTTATGTTTAGTTGTGCATTAGAAAGTCAAGAAGTGTCGAGTGTTGACATGAGCAAATAAACGACATGATTGATACCAACACAGGAGACATTGTCTATGTTGATTAGAATTGAATTTTGATAATTTATCAAACCAATATGTTTTGACCATTTTGTCCAAAACACTATATGAGATTTCAAACCATGTGCTATGTATGGATAAGATAATAGTCTCTCTAATGAGAATGCAGTAGATTATTTTCCTGGCAGGATTAAGATGATTTCCCCATAAGGCCGCCACCAATGTCCTCTTGATTCATTCTCCCCTAATCATCTTCTCATCTCTTAGAAACTAATTCTCAATCCTTGATACCTTCCAAGGCAAGAACCTCCTCCATTGGCTCATCATGGACGAGTGCCTGCCATTCATCTTGCTTCAAATCTCTCAATTTTAAATTCACTACTGTCACGTCCAGATTCTCTTCATTTCTCTTGAATGGATCATCTCCACGTGAGAAGTTTCACAGGAAGCTAGGCCTGCCTCTTTCACTCCTGTTCAGAATAATCAGTACCAAATTTCATTCAACTCGTCAATGCCTCTCTTCCATCTCGCTCTTTGCCCACTCATTTTCTTCTATATAAGTGGGCGCGCAAGCTTCCTCAGTCATCCTCTCCTAAACAAAAGCCACCTACAAGACCTCTTCTGCCAAATCTAGTCTTCTGAAGAGTTTGTACTCCCTCCACAGACCAGTAGGAGGTCATGCCCTTGTCACATGACCTTCCTGATACTTGACATCAGTCTGTCAAGTTTCCTTTTCTACTCTGCTTGGTCTGTTTTTAGCTGCTCTTATACAGGCAAGGAACAGTTTACCTCTCATACTTGTCTTCAAGTTTATATTTAACTTTTAACTCACAATCTTTCGTCTATTTCCTATCCTTGTGCACATCTTCTCTCTTGTTTTAACCTACGACATCCAGACACAAATATTGTCTTGAAGTTTTCTAATTCCATTTTCATCTTCATTTAAAGACAATGGCCCCTCTCTAATCTCCTAGTGTTCTCTCTGTGATCTTCCCATCCTTCAAAATCTCCTTGCCTTCCTTACACTCGACTGCTATGTTTGTGTACTGCTGTATGCACCACTCCTCCTTTATTCAGTTAATTGATTGCTGTTATATGCAATGATTGTTCTTTCTTCAATATATTGCAAAGTGATGTATACATTCGCCTTTCACCTTTCTTCAGTTGATTGTGTTGTATGCTCCACCTCTCTTCTTTTTCTGCAGTCCACTCGTGTTGTAGGCACCACCACGCTTCTTTCATCAATCTATTGTGTTTCTTTATGTGTCGCTTCAGGGAAAAGTTCACTTGAGAAACTTGTTTTGGAGTCTCTTATTTTGATCTCTATCAACGAACCAATGCTTAGATGCTGCACAAAACCTTTGTTTGTCTATGTGAGTATTATGTTTTCATTTCATTATGGTCATATTATAGTCTACATTTTCCAGTTCACATAACAAGCTGGACATATAAAGTGTCTATGCTTCAACTTGAGGAGTGTTAAGAGTATTAGGTTAATAAAATATTAAATCATGGATTTAATTGCACATAGGTATTTATGGGTGTCTGTGTGTGCATGCAGTCTCTTATGAGAATGCAATACATCATTTCCTTTCATCAAACTTAATAACTTAAATGTTATTCTATGACTCGAACTCTGATCCAAAAATTACACACACTCTCTTATAAACATGCAATAGATTATTTCCTTTCGCCAAACTTAACAACTTAAATGTTATTCTACGAATTTATCAACTCTGATCCGGAAATAAAAATGTATGTACAAATGGCATAAATATGACTGGAACTATGAAAAGAATTAACAAATGAAAGCAATCATCAACATTATCAAATAATAAGTAGATACCTCAAGCAGGTCAGCATAACTCTTTACTTTGTAAAACTTAGTTATCTCAGTGCTACCATAACTTACTGCATCTTCTGACTGCCCTACCTATAAAGCAAAGCATGTTAGTATCACAAGCAGCATAACCATGTAAGATCAAAACAATAAGAGGTACAAGAAAAGATAAAAAGATATCCTCCGTTAAGAAACTCCTACCATTTTTTTTTATAAACTAAAAGGGCAGCCTAGTGCACGAAGCTCCCGCCAATGCGGGGTATCGGAGAAGGATCTATTGTACATAGCCTTATCCTGCTTTGCAAGAGGTTGTTTTGAGACTCGAACCCGTGACCTCTAGACCACACAACTTTACTTCCGCCAAAGCTCTCCTTGTAAATAATCGAAAAGAAAAGAACCACTGCCAATAGATGTAGTTAAGAAAAGATACTTGAACATACTGTTACTATTATATACCCATGTGATTTAGGGTTTATTAGGGATTCAAGAAGTCAAATAGGAAAATTTGCTGCAATTAGGGATTTAGGGCTGAACCAGGCTGCCTGTGTGCAGTTTTAGAAGTATTTGGACTGGATTTGGGTTCAATTTGGGTTTAGTAAGGTCATTCAATGGTTGGCAATCATCTTGAATTTGATTTGGGCACAAATATAACTCCGATTCAATTTTATTTCGCCGTTTTATGGTTAACCCGTGTTGAGCAGAATGGATCAGCTGGTTAGGGTCATGCATCAAATGACCCCTCTCCTCATCCCTCATCCCTCATCCCTCTTTCAAGTACCCATTGAAGTGTTAAGG
Source organism: Kaempferia parviflora (assembly GCA_037177295.1). Classification (NCBI taxonomy): domain Eukaryota; kingdom Viridiplantae; phylum Streptophyta; class Magnoliopsida; order Zingiberales; family Zingiberaceae; genus Kaempferia; species Kaempferia parviflora. The sequence goes on from JBAMIE010024082.1 coordinate 4,479, forward strand.
TTACACCCACTCTATCAAGTCTGAGTTATGTTGTTGTTGCCTCTCATGCTTGTGCTGCTCTGATTATCCCTTTGGATTTCAATTGTTTTGTTGATCACATGAATCAAGCTAGATTGACTTGTATATTATTATTTATGTTATAAGTTATTGCACTTGCATTCTGATTATACACTGTTATTATCAGTTGTTATTGAATGTTGTTATCTTAGTTTGTTAATTATGGATTTTATGAATTAGCTATTAAGATCATCACCAGGGAAATTGCAGTTAAGTGATCACTCTCATCCATACATCAGCCACACTGGCAAGTGATCAATGTTAGATGCAGCACATCCAGGCTACCTTTTAGTAGTCTTACTCATGTTGATGCAGACACGTACCATCACTCTCTATTGCAAAATAGGAGAATAGCATATAAAGATGGATCTATGCTTACAAGTTATCAGTTGCAATTTAGCAGTTTCATATTGGGTTGCATTAGTAATCATTCAAGGAATACTGGATCCACGTTCAATACACTCATATTTGCATACTAAGTTGCTCCCACGGGCAAAGTTGGTACTGCATGTTGTGTTGCTGTAATAGGTTATGGGGTCGATTCACGTGTGAAATGCATCGCGAGTCACCTGACCCCCTCATGCAAAGGGTCACTGTGTTAAGTGAATCCCCCTACGATTTACCTCCATTCTAGATCGCATAGGACAATCCTAGAGGGGCCCTCAGGGTGAGGGTTATAACCTTTTACTGCAATATTTGCCTAGTAAGTTATTCCTACTCCCCATTTGCCTTCCTAGAGCCATGAGAATACTTCCACAAGAATGATTTTAAGAGGGAGCAAAAAAACTAAATTTGTAGAAAAAAATCACTCCGAGCATTTAGTTTTAGAGCGCTCGATTGCAAAAAATTTAATCCAAATTTCTTTCTAAATTAACCATGTAGACGAAATTGCTAAATATTCAGAATATGGAAAATTAAATAAATGCCAAATATTCAAAACAATGCATTAGTTTCCAGAAAATCACATAAAATCACATACAAAGCTCCATATTTTTATGATTGTTTCCCTCGTATATTCCATCTAAGCAGATTGTAAGGTTTAGAAGTATGTTTACTTGGATAAAAAGTCAAGAGGAAGGAGAGAAATAATCACAAAATTACATACAGAGCTTACATCTTTAATGCCATCGTTCCTCTTCCCCTCAGATTTCCATCCAAGTAAACAAACACTAAGTCTCAATGGCATTAACAAGGTTGAATAGAGGATGATATGCAAGGTAAAAAAACTTCAAAACTTGTCCAGCTTAAGCTTAGTTGCTATGATGTAATTGGCTAATCTGGCAAAAACAACAGAACTTTCCAAACTGTGGAGAAAGAATAGCATGCTTTAACTTCCCAGTTGAAAATTTTCCCTTGGCTTGTCAACCAAAAACAGATCAGATGTATGTAGGAGGAAAATAAAGAAGAGGGACGAGGGAAATCAGGTAGAAAACTGAAGGGATGACTGCTTTGCAGGATAAGATTGAGCAGATGGAGATGAGTATAATGGGAAGGTACAGATCAGGAAGAATAGTTGCTCACTGAAAGACTTGAAATAGAAATGAGATTGTGGAATTGGCGAGAAGTGAGAAGAGAGGAGAGGAAGTGAAGGAACCTTGATTTTGGAAAGAGTAAGACCTGGATCACAAAGGAATTGAAGCAGCTTCTTGCTGGAAGAGTAGAGGGAGAAGACACAGGGTGACAATGACTGGGGAGAGGAATTCTGAATAAAGGCAATGTAGGCCATTTGCAACAATTTACATCCACCTCTCTCCAAAGAAACAAGGGAAGGTAGTGGACATAATGGTTCCATCCTTCCCTGTTGCCATCCCAAGTAATCAACTTCTTGAGTCCCTTCTTTCCTCCATCATGACGTGCAAGATTAATCTTTTCTTTCCTTTTTGTAATGTTGTTAGCTTGTTGGATTTAATTTCTAACAAACTATGTTTTATTTTAATGGACTGAAATGTTTTTTTTATGTACTTTCTTACTTTTTATAACATCACATAAGATGAGGGAATTCATACTGAATTGAAACGTTTTGGATGATACAAATCATGAAATGTATGATTTTAATAGCTGTGATAGTAATCAACCCCAAAAAAGAAAAAAAAAAAAAATCAACCCAGACTAATAGCATTAAGTTGTGCAATAGGTAAGATTTAAAATCAATGGCGCAAATATCACCCACCAAAAGAACATAACAAAGGCCAATTAGAATAGATGGTTCAGGACATAAATTAAATTAAAACATTGCTAATGGTGGGGCAATGCCTGTAATGGAATTAATAATCGTCAAAGTAGAATATACATAACATGGTTGATTGGTTGTCTTGATGAACCGGAAGTCTGGTATCTTTCAGATCCAACACATAAAGTGAACAAAGGCCATGTGAACTATAAATTTCATTCCATCAATGTACACAGTTTGTGTTTGTGAAGAATCTCTTTTACACAACATATAAAGACACCCAATCACCCTAAGCAATGATCAAGGTATTAGTATGGAATTAGGTATTACAGTTATTCAATTCAACTAAAAACCAGAATCAAAATAAGCCAAAAATTAGTTGGTTTGATTTTCATTAGATATATTTTATTTAATTTGAGAAGTTCTATCTAAAAATTTTATTAGACTTATTTTGTTAATTTCAAACAAAAATAAGCAAAAGTTAAAATATAATATTTATAATTATATAATGTTAGTATTTTTCTAAAAAATATACAATATTTAGTAATATTTATCTGTTCAAAGTTATAATTACTGATATTTGGTTCATATAATATTGTATCAAATAGAATCATACTGGAGGTGTAATTTAGTTTGTTCCAGTTCCTAAAATTACTTCGTGAAAAACAGAAATATGATTTCACTTTGCTTGAGCCAGATGGGCACCCTCATGAATTAAAATTGGCATTTTACCAAAGGGTGTTCCAAAGTTTTACATTTACCAAAGAAATTGTTACAATTTTACCAAAGAGAGCCCCTTCCACTGTAGAGATTTCAAAAATATTCTTGCACTCATCCAAACGCTTCCTAGAATTTTCAAAACCTCTTTGATGATCTTCTAATGGTCAAAATTAAAAACTCAAGGCATGAATTGATCCCTTGAGAGTATTGTGAATGCACTGGGACATATTGTCATTTTCCCTATCAAAAGGCCATCAAGGTGTTTTCAATGGTTTAGTAATGGTCAAAAAGAAATAAGAATATAAATGAATTTGTGGGGGCATCATGCATATATTGGTGACATCATATAGTCATTTTTGACTAATGGAAGATTAAGGTACTTTTGAGAAGTCCCACTTTCATGAACTTAAAGTGGTCAAAATCAAAATACCCGAAGAATTTCCTTAAGAGCCTCATGAATGTAATAGTTGTCTCATTTTGTTGGAAGGTCGTCATGGTGTTCCTAGAAAAATACCTTGGTGATAGTGGTTAAAATCAAAAAGCAAGGTCATGAAACATTACTAGGAGCACCATAAATACCAAAAATACAATGGTGATCTTAGATTGTCATTCTCATCATTACAACTCCATTAAGGTGTTTCTGAAGATGCTTTTCCTGTACAAAAAAAAATACATTTGTACATAAAATGGGTTTTCAGGTTAAAATGACAATATGGTACGTATGTCACATTAAGGGCGCTTCGAAGATTTCATTCATATACTTGATTTTGATAAATAGAAAATGTTTTTCCAAAGACCTATGGCTTTCTACAATACAAATGATAATATAAAAGCACCATTAGATTCACAGCGCTCCTTAATTTAGACCATTAAAAAGTTATTAAAGTGTTTTTGTGTTTTCCGATGGTCTTCTGTTTGTTGAAACAGCAATATGAGATACATAGTCCTCCCAGAAATCTATTCATTCTCTTCTTTATTTTAACAACTCAGACCATTAAAGATTATTTCAAAGAACACCTAAGTGTCTTTTCAAAAGTACAATAATGATCTTGTAGTGTTCAAAATGGCAATACAAAAAGAACTATTATATTTATTGTACTTACAAAAATTAATAAATCCCTTCTTGATTTTGGCCATTTAAATGTTATCAAAGATGTTTTTCCAAAAGTAGTTTGATAGCCTTTGAAAACACCTCAATATTCTTTCTAGAGGTTAAAATCATAAAAATGACAATATGAGATTATCATTGTAGTCACGGTGCTCCTAGGTGCAATAGTTGAAGTAGCTTCCAAGGTCATCATGTATTAATACACAATCTAGCCAAAAAAAAAAATGGTAGACTAAAGATCAACATTTCCTTCAAAGTATAAAAGTCAATTTAATGAATGACCTTTGGGCATCTTCTATCAAAAGCAATATGAATATCTAAATGTGGTAAACACTTTGCCCAATGTACCATCTTCTTAAGTCATTTTAAATCGCTTTAATGATGCATTTTTCTAGTGGTAATGGATACTAAAAAAAAATATTATTCTAGTATAGTTAATGTTTATATATTGATTGAACATTATTTTATTAACAACACAAAATAGCATATGTTAGAAAAAAAAATGCTCATATTGATTAACATCATAAGTAAACAGCATTTTCAACAACGCATGTTTAAATCCAATAGGATGGTCTTGGTACAGATGAATAAAATACAATCAAAATGATTCATTTACTCTATGATTTAGTATAATTAAGGGGAATAATCCATTGCAAAGAGTGACTTAGTCAACTGAATTTATTTCATGCTACAAAAGGGAGAAAGTTTTGTTCCAACTCTATCGAGTACAATTACAACAATAACCAAGCTTTTATTTCACTAAATAAAGGCAGCTATATGGATCTTTCTATGTCATTAGATTTGATCTCCTACTATATCCTCATCTATATTTAGTGAATTTTAACATATTTATATTGGTAACTAAGTTTTCTTTAGTATTCCTCTTCCTGGATTACAACAAGCAAGTCTTTATCCCATTAAGTGAGATTAGCTATATAGATCTCCTACGTCATTCGGCTCAATCCTCTATTATATCCTCATCTATATTCAAAAACATATTTTCTATTTTATCGTCGCTAACCAAGTCTTCTTTGGTCAACCTTTTCTTGATATATGCATATTTGTCATGGTCTCATATCACCTACCTAGGTATTTATTGATCTGCTAAGTACATGTCATCTTAAATGTGTCTCTCGAAATTCTCTCTCATGTTTGTATTTGTCATGATCTCATATTACCTAACTAGGGCATTATTAGTCGCCTAAATACATTAAATGTATTCCTAGAAGTTTTTTCCTACCTTAAGACCCTCTTCTCTGATACTCTCATCTTCTGCCGATGTGCTTGATTCATATTCCAACATTTAGCTTCATATAGCATAGCAGTCTAACTATTGTCTTTAAGGTTTAAGGATATTTTATGATCACAAATAACACTTGATGCCTCTTAGTATCTTATATAAAATATCTCTAGCAACTCCTCCATCCATTTGCAAAAATAATCCTAGATACTTAAAGCTTTCAGTTACTAGATAACACGTCATCTCCTATGTTACAATTGTCTTACCACGTCTACTTACTACAAAACTTAAATTCTATATATTCTATCTTTATTTACTAAGTTTAAAACCTTTTACTTCTAATTTTTTCCGCTAAAATTCGAACTTAGCATTTACTACTTCACGTATATCATCTTATCAAGTATAATATATATTAGAATTAAATTGATAAAGCCAAGTAGACCCAATCATCCATGTGAGCCAATCAAGATGATTGAGCTAGGCTGGCATAGTTGACAGCAAGCTAGCTAACCTGTGTGTGCTAGTCAAGATATCAAGCCAAGTGTGGACTAAATGGGCCAATTTAGTTGAGTGTGCCACTATGGGCCAATGAATTAACTGAACTGATGAGACCATAAAGGTTAATTGAGCTAGCAGATTAAACAAGTCACATAAGCCAGTGGGATGGGGGACTAGGCGCCAATTGAATGGGGTGAGCTAGTAGCATTGATCGAGTTAGGTGGTTGAGTGGGATGGTCAAACTAGGTGAGTTGTGCTTGTCATGCCGACTGCATATGCGATGAGGTATATTGGTGACATGCAAAGATACTAGTTAAACAAGTAAAATCGATTGAAAAATTAGATGAACAAAAAGGGTTAAACATAGCATGTTTAACCAAACATACAAGAGAATAGAACAAAATATTGCTCTTTTATTCCTTTTCATTTTATTTCATTAAATTTTCATTTTGATTCCATTTTGCTCTGTCTATATGTGCCAAATGAACCCTTAATCGCAATGCACCCTATGGCATGAGACGGTGCCTTTCAAAAATTGCTTTCAGTTCTATATTGATAACGAAAAATATTTTAAATAAATCATCATACTTTAATATTCAATGTTATATATAACACAAATAGATAATAACTAAAATAGTATGTTGAATAAAAATAACAATATGTACTAATAATAACAAGTGCCATGATGCAAATAACATTTGAGAAAACTCCCAGTGTAATAAATATTTAATTTGTATCATTATAAACAAAGAGCTTAATATAGAAGATACTTACATTGAAAAAAAAACTATATGCAGCTTATGTTAGTAAATTATATTAATAAGATGCACTAATTCAATTCAACATATTAAGCAAAAGATAAAGAATAATATTTGCACAATTGAATAACCCATGGTTTTCTGAAGAGATATCACTGATAACAGATTCTACAATGAAAGTTATTCAAAGAAAAATAACCTATAGTAGATCCAGTATGAACTTACCTTAATATACTCGATAAACCTTTGAGAGCAGAGTATAAAACAGATAACAGACATCTCATCCTGCAAAAAACAAGTTGGCAAGTTTCATTAGCAAACTCACACTCAAGTTACACAGCTGATATATTCTACACCGACTAGATATGAGAAAACATGATAAATAAACTCCAGAAGATAAATTGAGAACACACAAAAGTCTTTCATGGGATGATGGCGGGGCCCATTTGTAAATATGTAATACAGGTTTAAAATCTCAAGTCGTACTAAGTTTCAGTCACTAGAATAATACAGTAGTACCATATCATGATGTGATAATATGGTTTCAATACTTATTATTAATAATAACATGATTAATTTTACTTAATATAAATTGTAACATTAAGTTAATCATTTATCATAAATATATTTAGTAATTAATTAGATTGCTAGTCCATATTCTTGTGTTTATATTTGTTGATTAATTAAATTGCCTCAATAGTCATCCGGCTTAAAAATACTTACAACTAATTAAATTTTAATTTTTAGCTTTACTCGCTTATAAACTGAATAATTTTGTTCTATAATGATTGACACTTATAATATACTCTACTTTTGCACGTAGAGTGTAAGGATAAACAATGCAACTTTCTTTGGTTCACTATAACCTCGATCATGCTTTGCTTTCCTATTTTACAACATTCGAGCAATTCCATAATTGAAAACCGTAGAAGTCTTCATTGTTGAGGATCTTAATCAATAATGCTTTTAATTTATTCTATGTTAAAGAATTTCCTACCATTTATGCAAAAATTTATGTTCGTTGCAATTCTTCTTAATTTCAAGTTTCCTAGGCATTGTAGATTGTAACAATCGTCTCATTTCATAATGACAATCCATTTCTCATTCGAATTATTTCAGCGTCAGCGCATTGTTTCATTGCACCATCATCATCGCCATTTGTGCTTGTATCAATGTCATTCTGGAATGGAAAATATCGATTGTGCCAACTAATGCAGTTTAAGATTTTAATTCATAGTTTTAATCAATGTTTTTAAACACTGATCCAACTGGTTAATCCAACAAGTTCAAGCAGAGAAACTTGTAGGCTTGCAAGTTAAAGTGGATATTTAAACAATTAAAAACCAGAATCCCACAACTAATTTTCAGAAACCTCTTTCATGTGTATTCCCCATTAATCTCTTTATAGATGATTTTATTGGCAGTATATGTCAATCTACAGTTTTTTTTTTCTCAACTTCTTCATTTATATGCTATCCATGTATGGATGAATATCCAACTTCTCAATCATACAAAAAGTTATTCTTTTGCACTCTCGATCTGCAAGATGTTCACAACTGATTTGATTTATCTTTCCAACATGTTCCAATCAATTGTCAATGATTATTTTCCATCCCTTAAAATCTTGTAAAAGCCCAGGGTGGCTTAATATAGTTTCATTTATTTGATAACCATTAATCTCCTATTGTAGCAACTTCAATAGTGTCACACACCAGCCATGGACCATCTCTCTTCCATCAACTGTTTGGCACATTTGTTCTTATTTGTTCTCTCCTGTATCATCAGTGTGCCAGTAGAAACAACCAAACAATGAACCAGTCCACAAGCCACTTCATGAACTGGACTATTTAAAAATGTTGATGCTAGCATAGTTAAGTGTAGCAGACCAACTTTATGATGTAATAAAATGCAAGGAATAGGAACATATACCAAATGATTTTAATATGATTATACAAATACAAACTAGGAACTTACTTCATGACCAGGGACTCAGTAATGGTCTTGAGGTTGTCAGGGCTAAAAATTGTAATATTGCTTCTATTGAATCGGTAAAGAATGTTAGGGCTAAAATTCTGAATAATGCCACTATCAGATGGTGACAAGGTTGTCAATTTTAAAAATAAAAATATTAGCATTGGCAGATTGGTAAAATTGTAATAATAGTTACACATCATAATCAATAATAATCATTACGAGATCATATTAATAATAGATTATGATAATAATGAGAAAAATATAATAATAAATTATAGAAAATTCTACATAAATATTGATTTTTAAATTAATCAACAATGACTACAACATCAAATAATATTTAATTCTGTGATGGAGAGAAGCAATGCAATAAGAATCTGCATCTCAAATATTTGTCCGAACAATTGTGTCGCCCATATTGGGCAGTGCAAATGATATTTTTGATCCTAGATCCAATCATATGTAATCCGACAAGCAAAAAGAAAAGAAGAGAGGGAAATAGAAAAATTATGGAACTTGCAAAGATCTTAAATTCATATGATATTTAGAAGTATCAACAGCATACCTGCACAACCTGAGGATACCATTCTCGAAGCTTTCGAAATGCAGAATCAATATTTCCATTCTTGATTAGCTTCATAATCATAAGTCAAAAGAAATAAGAGAGCATATCATTCAGCACTTAGAAACATAGATACACACTGCTCAAAAGAAACAAGAGAGCATAGATACACACTGCTCAAAAGAAATAAGAGAGCATATTATTCGGCACTGAGTAGTTCTTTCTTGTAAAGAAATGAAACATTGAATTTGAAGATCTGTCTCCATGAAAATTAAAAAAAGACGGTACCTTAAAGATAAAATTTGCTTCAACAGCCTTTGGGAACGATGAAAGAATCTAAATTGGAGTTGTAATTGATGACCTAATATATATTTAGTAGCATTACGTCATTTGAAAGGTTTTGAAGTTCCCCATTATCAGTGAGTTTTACTACAAGATTACTTGTGTAGAAAAATGTAAGGCATCTATAGCCTTTGTTAGCATCAGTAAAACTTCTATAAAATCGTGTTTAAAAGACCAATAAGGCAAATACTGTTAAGAGCTTACAGTGCATAGAAACGGAAAGCATGGTGAGGATGATGAAGCAGATATGGGTGATATTTTATCATCACAGAATTGCCAGAGATGATTAATAATGTGATCAAAATGGGAATAAATTACATCCTTCATGGGAGTACATTGATCGAAAGGATTTAAATATTGGTCAGATGAAAATAAAGTCCATAGGTCAAGACAGCACGTACTGAAACCAATATTAAAAACGAAAAACAATGCAATCAGACATTACAAGGATGTTCAAATAAGGTGCTTCATTGAAAAGGTAAATAACAATATCATGTACCATTTTGATTAATGCTAGCCATAGAGTGTTAAATCCTAAAGATCACTTTCCAGTAAGAAATTAACAAGCAACAAAATTCAAAGCTAATAAATGAAAACATAGAATATAATATTTTCCCATAACAATGCTCCTACCTGACGGAGTATATGTCTATGATTAAGAGCATAGACATCTTCTTGATCACTAAAGCCATTTTCTGTGGCTGAGGACACTGAAGGGTAGGTACTTTCACTCGCAAGGTCAAATGACTTCAATGTTTCTTGGTACCCGTAGTGTAACAAATAGGAACGAACGATCCTGACAGAGATCTACGATAATTAGAATTGTGTTTAATGATGCAGCTCAGTGAAAAAAATCTATAATATCCCTATTGCGTAAAGGACAATTGAAGATAATGTTTGGGGGTATATTTCTAACTACATGTCAATAGCTAAACTATTAAAAAATTATTTCAGGAGATGAACAATGAACCTATGAGTTACCAAACTACACAGGTAATGTTTATAGGTGTACTGCACCTCATTTTCTTGAATATTTTACACTTCGTTAACGGAAGTGTGAGCGACATCAGTATTGAGTGTCCGTCACAGTTACAAGTAGTAGTCAACTTTCAGTTATGGAAACTGCATTAAGAACTTGAGTAAATAAGCATGGAATTAGATGCCAGAAATATGGATTTACATGGCTGTCTTAAGGGGGAGATCAGTAAACCTAGGCATTCATAAAGGACTACACCAGAGACAGTGATTTTAAAAATTATTAATGCATGACTTCAACAGGTTCATGTTGCCAAATTGAAATGCGTAGTTACTTTTAATGCCATGGTGAATGAATCAGGACAGGCATGGCAAAGAATCTGAAATATTCAAAGTGTGTTTACGATGACAAAGATAGATGTTATGCAGGATAGTACCATTTTCGTTAAAACATGGTAATAATAATGGAGCCTTGGATTTGTTAGATAGCCCTAAATATTTTAGGCTAAACATCTATGAGAGCTATTGGACAAAGAACCTTTTACTTGCTAGGCAGTTTAGCTCCAATCAGGGTCCATTCAAATTGTCGACTTCAACCACAGTTTAGTGGTGCCAAATTCCCAGAACCCCATGATAATGCAGAAGCATGTTGAACATTTTAATTATTCAATTGACAATCACATGAACTGCCTATGTTACCTATTGCCTACTGGGACTTCAAAGAGATTTATGTAAAGGAAACAAGACTCCTTGCGCGAGGGTAAGGTACTGTATTGTCATATTCAAACTCCATGCAGCAATGAGTTGATGAACTCAAACCCCCATTCAGGTATGCAGGTAGTTCATGTGGAAGAACTTCTAAAAATTTTGTGCTTGTGATTGATTGTATCAAGACTGAACTCCAAATCACAAACAAAAAGTTGTGATTTCATTCAAACTTGGAACATTCACTATCCTAATCTACATTTTGCTTATCATTCTATGCTACAACAAACATAAATTTAACAAAATACACAGAAAGACCATTTATACATACATCCCATTGAGGAACCACAGAAGAATTTAAAGTGTCTAAATCAAACATCATATTAATTTATGCTGGTGTTAAGTGATGAATTTAAACAAATAAGCAAATAAATTCACAATGTAAGATCAAGGATATGAATGCAGGAGTAAAAGGAGAGCAAGAAAAACAAATAGCAGAATGACTACTGAAACCAGAATAGCAGAGACAATTCTATGGAGGTTCTAGGGCATAAAGTAAGATATTTCTGAGACTATAATGACTAATACAAAGTTCACCAGCAAAAGTTTTGCACAATTGCATGTAAATATGTCACCCAATTCCCTCCACAAGCAACTTCTTCAGAATGATTTGAGTTACACTAACATACCGGTGGCTAATATTTGGCTGTAAGGAAAGCTTTTCAACCACTGACTGCTGTTTCGATCTCTCTTCCATGATATAGCCCTGTCCAGGAAAAAGAAACAAAAAATTCAACCTTAAGAAGATAAAGGACCAACAAAATGAATGAAGAAAATGATCGGTTGCTATAACAAGACAGGACTCCAACATAAACGATTTAGTCATTAAAAAAAATTAGGAAGACAAGATTGCAAAATAAATTGCCAGGTGTAACCTCGCAAACACATTCCAAAAAACCCATTTAAGATATGATTACATAAAAGAACCAGAATATTTGGATTTCTGACAAAGTTATCATCCTCAAGCAAGAACTAAAATCTAAGTTCAAGTTCAAACATGTTCTTGTGCTTGAACACCCTTTACCTAGTAAAACCAACCCAAAGCAACAGTACCAATCACAGTAAAGACAAGAAGCAACGGTACCCTTCACACTACAGACAGGAACATTATGTTGCCAAAAACATTGACCATAGTTAGCAAACTCAGTCATAATCCAGATCGACCAAGTTAGATCAGGAAGCAGCAGCCAATTGATCTTGGCTGATTTCTCAGGCACTTATCTGAGGGTCATGCAGAAATAGATTATATCTCCCAAGAAATAGATGAAACTGTATTAAGGTTGAAAGGAAACAGTAGGTTTGAACTAGGCCACTTTCTAGGCAGACCAACTTTTTCATCTTTTCAAGCTATCTGGATGGACAAATTGGCAAACAAACATAAAAGGAGCACAAAGATGATAGAAAAATGGGAAGAAAAGCAAGAACTTTGTCTTTTAATGAGATCAAGCCTGGATTTGGAGGAGAGGTGAAAGGGAAATTATTGTACGAAGTGAGAGTACAATGAGATTTTGATCCTGCAATAGACTTCAATCTCTATGCAATAAACCACAATAATTTATGGAGGAAGGAAGAGCTAAAAGACTCGGACACAGTGGCCATGATTTACAGTCACTGCCAAAGGCTTGGGCAAATGAGATTTGATTCCAGAGAAGAAAGAGAACTAGCTGATCATCCCCTCATTGATTGATGAAGGTCCATGATCATCAAGTGCAGGAGTGGATTTCGGAGTAGGCACTCAAGCTCTCTGGAGGAGCTTTGCATGGTTTATGATAAGTAATTGAATTTCCAAAATTAAGACATAATGAGATATAATAGTTATTTAATATTTTAATAATATGTTAATGACTAACAACAGGAATTATATTAACAAAACTTGGTAAAATAAGTACGATAATGTAAAATAATTAGTGAAAGGTTAATTTAAAATATTAAGTAATAAAAGATCAATATTATTAACAATACTATGTACTTTTGATATCATCTTAGTATAATGTTGCATTTTGTTTAGTAAGATGAAGAAAATCATCTCTTTATGATAAAATAATTCATCAGAAGCTGAAAGCACAGTAGAAAATATGTATTTTAACTTTGTAATATGATTTTGTGCAATATTGGATAGACTTGGTGGCAACCTTGTTATCCTTACAATCAATTGCAGCATTATTTGGATAGATGATATGCTAACGTCTATTCTAAATAGGTGGTTTTGGGTGATTACATAATATTATTATTTATTATAATGTCATCACGATCATCATGTTATGTAATTGATTTGAGTTTAATTTCAAATGATAAATATCATACATAGCTATTAATCTGGCAATATGATATCAGATTATTTAAAATAATAATTGGTTGGAGTTTAATTTGTGTTATATTATTAAATTAGATTAATTTATGAAAACAAATTAGTCATTTAAAACAATGTTAATAATTTATACTTATTTATTATTTTTATTAATAATTTGAAGTTATACGTATGTATTTATAGAATTGTATTAGAAATTCATTTTATTATTTATGGTTTTTTTAATATTGATATTGCTGTTAATTACTAATCGTCTGGTTATATAATATGCAATTATCTATCAATTAATCCTTGCTAATTTATATAAAATGCAAATTAATATTCTAAAACAAAATTCACTTCAACTGTATTGATATATGTTTAATTATTCTTAGGTTCTTTGAATGTCTTTCGTTACATCAATCATTAAACAAACTAATATTGTTTCATTTTTTTCATTAATTGACCTTTCTAATTTTTTACTCACCGACTCCTATCTCACCAATCTTACTGATCTAATACAAATTATACAATTGATACCTATGTTTCTAGAATGCCCAATACCAATAACTGATATTGAAAACCATGATATTGACTAATTTTCTCTACCAGTTAGCTTCGAAGTCACAAGACATTTGTAGTCATTTTGTGTCCTCTTAGTTGTCTGAAGCTTTTGAACACAAATATTTAGATCATCTTTCCTTTGATCCCTTTAATAGTGGAGTGGCTGATCTTCTCATTGATCAGGAAGATGCTGGAGATACAATCACTTGGGCCAGTTGCCCTTCAATTTCAGTGTTCAATTGAAGAGACAGTACATCCTGAAAGAGAAACCTGTAAAACTCAGGCTCAAACTTCTGTTTTTACCCACAGCTACAACTATCCAATCTCAACCATCATTTTGACGTTAGCACATAAATTAGCAGTACATTCAACAAAAAATTCACCCTAATCTTTTTATTACGAGGCGAGCAAGGTGCTTTAATATTTCAGAAAAGATTGAATCACTTTGTCAAATTCACCTTTAAAGAATTCCACAATTTCCTGCCGGCACAATCTCTGCTATTAATTACCTTTATGGGAACTACCAATTAAAGGATTTGAATGATTGCTAATGAAAATAGGTGTTATTTATTATATTACATGCATTGTACCCACATATAAATCAAATATGAAAAGCAAACATTTATTATATGGATAATATATATACTTCAGCGTATAAAATCTCAATCCGTGCCGAGATTTCGGTCCTAGACCGGAAAAATACGATTTCTGCTTCGTATCGTACCAATATAGTTTCGATATTTTTTAAATATAAAATATATTAATTAAGAATAAAAATTAATCTAAATATTTAAAATAAAAAATATATATTTTTAATATATATATA
>JBAMIE010024378.1:0-19313 GCA_037177295.1 Kaempferia parviflora
CCTAGGACTTTCCTGCACACTTCAACAACCACGTTAGTCCACAACACAAACTTAACTTTGAACCCTTTGCCATTTATTAAAACCAGGTTCGATCTTGGCACTTCCAACACCAACAACATAGCCTTAGATACTATTCCTTAATGAAACAACGAAGAGTCACAATCAAATAGAAGAAAGCAAATAAGCATCTAACCTATTAGATCAGCAATTTCAACTGGATTCAAATTAACATGCAAAAACTACTTGAATCAATCCGAGGACATGTTCTATAGAATATCTAGGAGGAAATTGACAATCCAAGGAAAGCTCACAAAACAGAATCGAATCAGATCGCGAGAAGGAGACTTAGCGTTGGCTGGCGGCGTGGATGGCTGACGGAGAGATCGGAGTCTCGGTGAAGGTTGCTATGAAGATGAATGAGGTAGCAAAAGTCCTGGACCTCAATGTAAAGAGGATCGTGGAGTCGAGGTGGCCAGCTATCGGAGGAGGAAGACGATCTCTGTTGCGTGTGCGATCGGTCGAGATGATGGAAGATGAATCGCCGGAGCTCAATGGAGGTGGATATAAAGGTGGAAGAGGTAGTAAAACCCCTAGACCTCGGTGGATGAGAAGGATGAAGCTCCGACGGTCGGCAGTGGAGGCGATCGGCGGTGCTTCTCTAGTGCACGTCCCTCTGTTTCCTGTTCAAAATTGATGAAGGAATTTCACTGTAGTGGATCTGAATCAATGGACAGGAAGCCTCCAGATCTAGAACAATGGCTGGATTAATTCAGATCTGGATCAAAAGCTTCAGATCTAGATCAATGGCTGCGATTTACTGTCCCTTAACTTGGATAGATCAGATATCAAATAGATGGCTCAGATCTCCTCAGCTCTTAATTGGACAGTCTAGATTGCTCTAGAGTTTAATCTCTTCTTTTATCCCTAAATTTGACTCCAAATTTGGCCAGACTCGAGTTCATTAGTTGTCTACAAAGAAAATCACATTCAAATATTTAGCAATAATTTCAAAAATATAAGATAAATCACATCACAGCTCTAAATGGATCCAAACTCATAACATATGATATAAATGCGGATTTAAACACACAATCAACTCAAAAACACGAGTATATCATCATAAATAATATGACAAAATGATGGTTATCAAGGTATGAACGTCTAGAGTTGCTCTAGGCGCCCGGACAAGGAGGTACGGCAGGAGGCGCCTCGCTGAGGTGGCGATTGACAATTGGCCAACCCATGTCAGCAGCCCGAGTGTAATGCCCCAAAATTCTCCAAATCTTAATATGCATTTTAGTATTATGCTTAGTGAGCTTTATGTGGGCTGTTCCAAAAATAAAAGGAAATAAAACTAAAAAAAGGTTTAACCAAGGTCTAAACCTAAACCTCTTGGCAAGTAGTAAGCCTCATCATGTCTGTAGTAACCAAGTGCCCCAGTAGGGTTGTGCTGTTAGAAAGGAAAGGGGATTGGTAGATAAGGGTAGGGGAGTAAGTGAAGAGATACTTTTGCCTTTTCATTTGTATAAATAGGAGTAAGTGAAGAGGCAAGGATTAGAAAGTTTCTCTCATCTTCCTTCCTCCTTTCTCCCCACCGAAACCCTAGCCCTCTTCTCTCCCATTTTTGAAAGTGCAACCCTAGGGTTTCACCCCTAGGGAGTTTGGCAAGGAGAAGGTCTCTCAAGGGCTATCCCTCTTCTAGGGCCAAGTACGCCAAGGGAACCTCAAGAGCGAAGGATCTTCGTTTCCTCTCCAACTAAGGGTATATAAAGTGGTAGTAACCAAGCGAAAGGATGTAAGTATCCCCTCGCCTGGAGTATAAGTTGCTTAGGATGTTATGTTGCAAAAAAATTGGGTTTTGTCCCTTTGTAAGTTTCATCCAAAGCAAAAGTTAGGGTTAAGGGAAAGTTAATTATCCAACAATGTATGCCTAGGTTTTTCCATGATCCATGATATGTTATATGTTGGCTGTATGAATTTCATGTTGCTAGACATCTAAGTAAGCACCCTTTAAAGTTTCGGTCAAAACAAAAGTGGGAGGTTAAGGGAAAGTTAATTACCCAACAATGCATGCCAATGTTTTTCCATGATCCATGACATGTTATATGATGGTTGTATGAATTTCATGTTGTTAGAAATCTAAGTATGCACCTTTCAAAGTTTCGGCCAAGTTAGGGATTTAGGCCAATCTTCATGGTTTATGTTTAAGAGTGGCACTAACCTTGCTTGCTATGATATGTTAATTGTATATGAATGTTTACATGCTTTTATATGCTCTAAGTTATCATGTGTGTGTGAGATTTATGTTTGGGGCTCAAGGCATGAAGTAGGCCCTATTAATGAATGTCATGTGTGTCTTATGTTATGCATTATTCTTATGATGATGATCATGCTTATGATTTAAGGCCCATTAAGGCATCCCTATGTTATGCACGGCATATGTATGATGAAATGCCTAAAAGAATGCTCCCCTAATGTTTGGGGACTAAGAGTACTCTTTATGGTGGGAGATGCTTCCCTTTGAGATTGGGATTAAGAGCATTCCTTATGATATGAAAAGAAAAGGGATAGAAGCTATTTTACTTTCAAGGCTAAGTACCCGACTTCCGAGGTTGTCGTTAAACAAATTCAGGTGTCTAATTCTGAGGTCTTGACCTTGGTAAGATCAAGGTCTTGCTCTAGTAGGTCTGATGACTCGCTACCCAGTCTATTAGGGAACGCGCTATATGTAGTACTTTGTCGGACCCTATGTTGAGATTTTGTTCAAGTATCTATATTATATATATGTTTTCAAAAAGAACATCACTTTCGCATGTAGATGCTCCTTATGTTATGCACCTGCTTGAATTGCTATGCTTAGAAATTCATGAACTCTTATGATATGATCATTCTTTTTCTAAAGGTGTTAACTTAACATGTTTATGTTGATATGATGCGTGATTTTGTGAGTAGGAAAGGATCTTACTAAGCCTATATGCTTATAGTTTTGTGTTGTCCTTATACTGCAGGAAGAGGTAAAGGAAACCTAAACTAAGGGGAGCAGTAGGAGGGGCCAAAGATGTGTGTGGCAGTAGCATGGTGGAAAAGGATTCTGCTTATCTACCTTTACTATAAACTAGGAATTTAATCATGTCTTAAGCTTCTGTTTTGTTAACTTTGTTAATGTTAAGTCATTATGCTATATTGAATCTTATGTTTGTTTCTAAGTACAACTATTGTTATGATTAGCACTTATTATCAAGCTCTTATTTAAAGTTTACTTGTTTAGAGAATTAACTAGAGTGTCAACTATTGATGCCTATGTAGTAGTTTGTGCCATTGAGTCTCCATGATTAGATCTTTATGTTATAGTCATATTCATGTGCTTCTAGACTTAAGTTTATGTACATATGCTCCTAAACTTGTGATTGTACTTCTATGTCATTAAGTATGCCTCTGATTATGTGATGTACTTCTCAAATGAATTTAAGATCATAAGGCTCTAATTGAATATCAAAGCATGCTCACATGTCTAAGGATGCTATCATGTTTTTAGTATGTTCCATTCCTTGAAAATAGTATGTATGTATGTATGTTCATGTAGCGCCGCCCTGAGTGTAGATAAGGGCGCACGTTACACCGAGGTCCAAGTGCCCGGAGGTAGATAAACTTTAAGGATGAAGTTTTGACGAGAGAGTGCCACATCAACCACAATGGGGGGTCTGGGCACCCGGATAGGTGCTACAAAAAGCACCTCGACCAGCAGCCAGAACACATTAATTCTAACAACTTCCATGCTTGTACAGTGCTCTGTATGCTCTCCACGACGCTGAATCGCTCGTCCGACGACAACGATCAAGCCTCTACTTCTTGGTTGGTATAAATTTCAATTAAGCATTATATTTCTTATAATTGGAGCTCTTTGTAATTATCGAATTACTAGTGGATTGACCAACGAAAGCGATCAACGATCGTGGGCCTTGGAGTAGGAGTCGTCACAAACTCCGAACCAAGTAAAAGAAATTGTGTTAGCCTTGCTTTTCTTAGTTATTTATTTTCATTATGTTTTCTCTACTCGTGTTTTACGAAAAATGTGAAAAAGCTACGAGCGCTATTCACCTCACCTCCCCCCCCCCCCCTCTAGTGCTTTCAATCCTACAATTGGTATTAAAGCGGGATCGCTGTAAATTTGTGAAACAACCACAAGAGCATTTTTTTCATTTATTTTTTCGTAAAAATTATATACGCCTTTTTTCGGTTTTGCATATTCATCTTTTCACCATTAGTTGAAATTGACACAACGATCTATTTTAAAAATTTTGTCATTAATTTATTTTTTATTTAATTATTTTTCTCGAATTTGGTGCAACACCACTTGAATTCTTTATTTCTTCTCCCACACTATTAATCCAAGACCAAGTCTTGGTACATCTTTCCTTTCATTTTTTGTTTTTCTTGATCAATTCAAAATGACTGATCAAGAAGGCTACAGTACCGCCCATCTGCCTCTTTTCTATGGCGAGGATTTTTGGTATTGGAAAGGCAAGATGAAAGTCTACCTAAACATCAAAGTGAAAATGTGGATAATCATACAAACCGGCCTCTCTCTACCACTTGACGACACTAGAACACCTGTGTCATGCAAAAACTGAGACACAACCCTGAGGAAGAAAATCAAGGTAGACACTAAGGCTACCAAAACTCTCCAGTGTGACCTAACCAAAGAAGAACTAAACCGAGTAGGTCTATTTGACAACGCTAAACAATTGTGGGAAAATCTAATCAAATTACATAAAGGAACCTACGATGCTAAGGTATGTAAGAAAGATTTATTGTTAAATAAATTATATACCATCAATCTGCTAGTCAACTATACATACTAATCCAAGATCTCCTCAACGGTCGCCACACGATCAGACAAAAGGTGGAGAATTGCAACATCATAAGGTATACCTTAAACTCCTTTCTGAGGAACACTTTGTGGTAATCCATGGTAGATGCTTACATAGTCTTTAAGGATCTTTCATTAATTAGATTAGATCAATAATTCTATAAATTTGAATTACACAAACAGACTAATGCACTTTCGATTGAGAAAGGTATTACGTTAATTGTAGAAAAACTTATAAAGAAGAAGGTGAAGTCCCAGTACCAACTCAAACTCTAATCCGAAGATGAATCAGATTTTGAAGACGAAGACGAGATCACCGCCAAACTAGTCAACTGAATAAAAAAATTTGTTAAAGAAGCAAAGAAAAAGAAAGGCTTTGAAAACAACGTGGTCCAGGTCGTCAGAAGACTCTGAAGAAGAAGAAGAACAAGCTCAAGCAAGCTTCCTTGCTCTCCCGGTACAAGCTCACAATGCCAAGACCGAATCCGAGATCGAGTCCGAGATCGAATCCGAAGCTGAGTTTGAGTCAAGCCACGGATCCGTATCCATTTCCGAACGGTCAAACAACACTATAAGTCTATCATTTGTTATATTACACAATTTAATTTCTTACATAGATAGAGAAATAGTCAAGTCCAATATCAAAGTTAAGTCTCTCCAAAAGGAGGTAACAACCCCTAAGGAGGAGACTAAACCAAGTCCTTTAACCGAGCCAATTCAAATTAGAACTTCAACTCAAGTCCAACAACTTGAGGAAGAAAATTTTAACTTGAAAACTCAAGTCGAAGGACTCAAGTTCACATTGGAATGGTTCACTTTGGATTCCAAGAAGCTTGATCTGATTCTTGTAAAACAAAGAGTCATATACAACCGATTCAGACTAGGATACAAGGCTAAACAATGATTCAAATCCTATTTGTCTTTAGTGAATCGTACTAATAGAAAACTAGTCCAAGCATGGGTCCCTAGGTCTAACTTGATTAATCAAGATTGACCTAATTGGATCCCTAAAGATCAAATTCATTACCTTGATAGACCTTATCGAGGCTATGATCCAGGGGAAGCCAATAGAAAGACTATCTTTATTGTTAGATAAATTTGTTTGATGCTTGATTTACCGCTTTAAAATGCATGTTTAATTAATTGTTGCTTAATTTAGAATGGTTAGATAAAGATTTAGGCTTGTTTGACATTTGTTCAACCTAGTACCAGGGGGGCAAGATGATAGTACGTTAAGAAACATTGGTCTAGGAGTCAAGTAGGGTAAGACGTACCCTATTTGGTCTACTTAGCTAAATGGAACTAACCGAAGTTACCTCGCCACATCCTAAACTAGTTAAGACCAAAGTTTCTCAATAGGAAAATTAAATATACAATTTCTTATAAAGACTTTGTCTGAAAGAGGTCGTTGCTCCGATACCTAAGAAATCCCTTGTGCCTCGCCACAGTCTGGAAGTTAATTTTTAAAATATGTATTTAATTAACTGACGGTTAAAGCTGAATCTAACTCAAATATCAATCAATCCTTAGATGTCAAATTAAATTGAACATAAAAATTCAAACATCTCAAAAAAATCTATAAGGTTCATTAATTGATAACTTAGAAAAGGGTGTGATGAATTTTAAGACCAATTTAGTTTAATTTAACCTAATTTGAATCAACCATAATTAATAATATTTTTTAATTAATAAATTTTTAAAACTTTAATTAATAATTTTTCAAAACTTTAATTAATAATTTTTCAACTTTAATTTTTTAAAACTTTATTTTTTTCAAAACATGAATTTTTCAAAACCTTAATCAATTTTTCAAAATTTTAATTAACAAAATTTTCAACTTTAATTGTTTAAAAGCTTAATTAACTTTCCAAAACTTTAATTTTTTAAAAAACTTTAACCTTTCAAAACTTTAATTGTTTCAAAATCTTAATTTTTTTAAAAAATAAACTTAATTTTTTAAAACTTTAATCAACTTTTCAAAACTTTAATTTTTTCAAAATCTTAATTAATTTTTCAAAACTTTAATTAACTTTTCAAAACTTTCAAACTTAAATATTTTCCAAAAGTTTCAAACTTGAATATTTTACAAAATTAAAACCTAATTATTTTTTTAAAACTTAATTAATGTTGTTAAATTCTCAAATTAATTAATTTGTATAACTATTAATGAACTTAAAAGTTAAGATTAGCTTTACTCCATCTTAC
Organism: Kaempferia parviflora; assembly: GCA_037177295.1. Taxonomy (NCBI): domain Eukaryota; kingdom Viridiplantae; phylum Streptophyta; class Magnoliopsida; order Zingiberales; family Zingiberaceae; genus Kaempferia; species Kaempferia parviflora. The sequence continues at coordinate 7,076 of JBAMIE010024378.1, forward strand.
ACAAACTCATAAGTTTAACATGCTTGATAAAATATGATGGGTGAGATAGAAAATAAAGAGTTGAACACTTTATTTATTAAGGATAATAGATGAAGTATATTTAAATATTATTTTCAAAATTAATTATTTTTATCATACATATGCTTGGACTCTAGGGTCGTACTAATTTTTCATTTTGTAATTTTGCTTCTCTTAAACAAAATAATTATGTAAGTAGTTTTATCTTTAAAATTTTAAACTAACATATTAATTAAGAGGGAGAACGGTAATTAAAAGTTAAGTTTTTTTTTCATCCCAAATTAAGTTTTTTTAATCTTAAAATCAAAGTTGTATTTTTAAAGCTAAGTACTTTTTTGAAAAACATAAGAATGTTAATTTTTTTTATTGCTAAGTTCATTTTCAAAACTTAAGTTTCAAAACTTATGTTCAGGATAGAAGGTTCTGGTGAGTACAGTTTCCATTCCGGTATTTCAGTTATGCATTTCCTATTCTTATTTAGGAGACTGTACTGCATGATTATTACTGTTAACTATACCTTACTATGCATGTCTATCTGATACCCGCTGAGTTGTACTCACTCCGTTGCTTTACATCTTTTTCAGGTTGAGGCCGTCAAGAGAGTCCAGCTGCTAGTCCCCCTCGTCGTAAGGAGTTGGTTTTTGGTCTTATGATGTTTTTGTTTAGAAACGAACTATGTTTCAGACTCGTGTTATGGTTCTATTCTCGTGGACTTTACTATTATCGAGTTTTGGGTGGCCTACCCTTTGGTTTTCCGCTGCATATCATGTGTTTTCCCTTTTGTGTATTGGTTAGTCAGCCAGAGGCTGAATACATATTATAACTGCGTGTGATTGTATATTTTCTGCATTTATTCCGGCCGTGTTGGCCGAGGAGGGGTGCGTGAGTTGTATGAATGCTTCAGATTGTCACCCGTACAGGGGAGATGCTGTTAGATTTTTGTCCGACAGGGACTCCTCCGGGGCGTGACAATCTCCCTATTCATTTACCTTATGAGGCACAACTAGGTGGTCCTGTGTAATACAGATTGATGTACCCATTTGAAAGATTTCTGAGAAAACTATAGAATAATGTTCGTAACAAAGTAAGAGTTGAGGGATCAATATGTAATGCATATTTGGTTGAAGAAGCAACTTCCTTTTCCTCTTATTACTTTGCTGATAATGTGAAGATCCAACATCGTAAGTGTCTTAGAAATTTTGATGATACTCAACCAATAGACCTAGAGATACTTTCTATTTTCAAGTTTCATGGTAAGCCAATGGGTGGAAGTCTTTCTAGATGACTGACTGAATAAGAATATCATGCTGTTAGGACATATATACTCTTGAATTGTGAAGAGGTCAAACCATATATAAGGTAATAGTTCAATTATATATATATATATAGACAAATTACCTTCTTATACAGTTTGTACAAACAACAACTACATCTACAAAATCCATCAATAACTCCAAGGGAGGTAGAGACCAAGTTAGAGGATAAATTTGCCTATTGGTTTTAAATTTATATAAGTTAGTCATTTAATTATTTAGTACAATGCAACTATATTATATATGCATGTATTTTAATTTTATGATTACAACTGTTATAGGCAAACGACCAGAGAATATAAATATGCAGGATGAAAGACTAATAAATCTTGCATCAGGACCTCTCCGTACCATAACAGTGTACTCAGGTTATTATGTTAATGGATTCAAATTCTATGTGGTGTAGTGCGATTCACAAAGGCTTACATATAATTCTGGTATTTGCGTAAAAGGATTCACAAACAATAATGATACTCAATTTGATTATTATGGTAGACTTGAGGAAATCATCGAGATTGAGTATCCAGCTTTACCTTTAAAAAGATGTGTATTGTTCAAATGCTCATGGTATGATCCAACTCTGAGAATAGGTACTAGAATACATCATTTTTATAATTTAGTTGAGGTTAACGCAAGCAAAAGATTCAACAAGTTTGAGCCTTTCATCTTTGCAATACAAACTGGTCAAGTATTCTATCTCGAGTACCCAACGAAGAGAAGAAGACTTAGTGAATGGTTAGCTGTGTGTCAGATTAAGCCTTGATCGTCCTTAGAAATGCCAAACACTATAACTGGCCAAAATCATAATGCATATCAAAATGAAGAAGTCGAGATACACTCAGTTGATTCAGAAATACAATCCACATCACAAGTACTTGTAGATGACATTTCTTATACTGTGTATAATTTATAGTGTGTATTTGTTATACTCTGTATTTCTTATAGTCATGTAGCCAGCAAAGAGACCACGTGGTGACCAGACTGTACTGAGGGTAGTTGGTGACTGGTAAGTAATTATATATTTAGTAGTTATTTCCATGCTTTATATTCATTTTTATTAGACATTTCTTATATATGATATTTTTTCATACAGTTTTGTCCCAGATAGTCACCAGGTTGCAGCCTATATATCAAAGAAATTCAAAGAACGATTGTCCCTAGGAGGTACTACATGGCGCCTCATGAACCAGGATATGAAGAATTTTTATTATGGAGACTTTTTTGTAAGTATTATGATTAGAAGAGATATGTTATACTTTATTTGTAGTTAACATGATACTAATTGTGAAAATTTCATATTGTAGAAAAGATATGTTTGGGAGGAGGGCCACGAGGCCGAATTCAAATATATTTTGAACACCTACTGCTCAAAGCTCTATAGAGACATGCTATATAAGTGGAGGCTGAGGAACACCAAGTCATCCGAGGTCCCTGATGTAGTTTGGAAGTCTTGGAGAGTCATTTGGTCTGTCCAGCATTGGTAGGATAATGCAGCGATTGCTCGAAGCAATTGTAATTCAGAGCCTGCTGGACTGAGCACTAAATCCACAAAACATACTGCTGGATCCCGTTTGATTATAGAGCATGCTTCTGACTTGGTATGATTTAAACTAAGTTATATAAAAATTTCTTACAATTTAATTTTTTTTATTACTTCTAATTAATGTATTTGCAATTTTTGTATATAGGATGTTGAATTGCAGAGACCTCCTACTTGCTGAGAGATATTCAACAAAACTCATAAGAAGAATAAGAATATTAAATTTTGTGAATATAATTGTAAACTTTATATAAAGGGTAATAAAATTTTTATTTTAACATAGGAAGCAATGACTAGTAGAGTTGCTGAGGTGTCTCAGCCTGGGCCAGAGGGAGAGGCATCACAGCCTCTTTCCACCGATACAGTTAATGACATTTATTATGATGTCGTTGGTGGAAGGAAGAAGTCCTCCCTTTACGGGCTTGGCTCCCAGGCCAAAGTTATCTATGAGCGGATGAGAGCTCCAGGGATCAGAGGTCGTCCTATTTCCTCCTCTTCACTCAGTGAGGCGGGAGGAAAATCAGGACTTGCGGACTCGGCTATCGTCATTAGAGGAGACGGTAGCTGGGAGGGACGCTCAGATAGAGGAGATGCGGAGACGACAGTCTGCGACTGAGGAGATGATGGTTGGGAGGGACGCAGAGTTACAAGAGATGCGCAGGCGACAGGCTGCGACTGAGGAGATAGTTCGTCATTTTCAATAAATTGCAAAGACATTTTCTTCAAATTCACAGATATTTCGCCAGCATCGTTTCGACTCGCAGGAGACCTAGGATCCCGACCACTAGCCTGCAGAGTAGATCTTTTTGAGGTATGTTATTATTTATCTTAACTTTTCAAGTAAAAAATATTGCTATTATTGCTATCATAACTTATCAAATGAAATTTCATGCAGGCCCTTAGAGCTAATTTTGTTATGGCTTTTGATTAGTATGCTATGTATTTGATACACTCAGTTTGTACTGTGATCATTTGGATTGTGATCAGTTTGTATTGGATGACATATGATACTCAGTTTATTTTGTTTTGTCAGTTTGATTAGTATGTCATGTATGTTTGTATTTTGATTGATATGGAGTGATATCCATGGAGTTTGTGATGTGTATTGTGATATTTATGGAGTTTGTGATGTGAAATGTAGTTTGTTGCGGCATTTGGAATGTGAATTTATTGTAATTGTATATGTTAAAAAGGAAATCGACAAAACTGGTACGTTCTAGAAAAAAATACAGGTTTTAGCGACGAATATTTTTAAATATCCATCGCTAATAGCGACGGATATTAAGCAATTCCGTCTCAATTAGCGACGGATATTTATTGAATCTGTTGCTAATAGAGACGGATATATATTGAATCCTTCTCTATTAGCGACGGAATTGCTTAATATCCGTCACTATTAGCGACGAATTTAATAAATATCCGTCGCTAATAGCGACGGAATTGCTTCATATCCGTCGCTAGTTTCACGGATTATGATAAATGTCGATACATTCTGAGCCCACACATTAGCGATGAAATATAATTATCCGTCGCTAATTACGACGGACAAATAAAATTATATGTCGCTACCTCCGTAACAGGAAACAAACCCCGTTCGCCATATAACGATAGAAATAATATGGACGTCGCCATGTTTTAGCTACGGAATATAATATAGCCGTCGCGAATAATAGCGACGGAAGCATAAAAGTTGTCGCTAGTCTTCACAACAATGCATTTCTAGCCGGCGGCACTTTGTCCGTCGCTATTCCGTCGCAGATACCTAATAGCGACGGAATAATTCTGTCGCTAAAACCTATAATTTTTGTAGTGAAAGTTGCCTTCATCAAAGATCGATTCATTGAGGACAACATTCATCTTGCTCAAGAACTACTAAGAAAGTATGCTCGGAAGCGAATATCCCCTAGGTACATGATAAAGGTGGACTTATGCAAAGCCTTTGACACGGTTGATTGGGGTTTTCTTATGTCCACTCTTGTTAGTTTTGATTTTTTCCAACAATTTTGTGGATGGATACAAGGGTGCATCACCACGGTTTCTTATTCTATTAGCCTCAATGGTGGATTGCATAGCTTCTTTAGTGCAAGAAGAGGATTAAGACAATTAGATCCCCTCTCCCCCTTGCTTTTTGGACTATGCTTGGAAGTCTTCTCACGTTTCATGAAAGATATATCAAGAATGGATGATTTCAATTACCACCCGAAATGCCAAGAATTGGAGATTACACACTTAGCTTATGCCGATGATCTCTTGGTATTTGCAAGGGTAGATGCTCCTACTCTTAGCCTTATCATGGAAGCTTTGATGGTTTTTGGAGACAAAGCGAGTCTTAGAGCAAATCCACTAAAATCCAATCTTTACATGGCCAGAGTTAGTGATCATCTAAGGGAGGAACTCATGCAAATAACCGGCTTTCAACAAGGCACTTTCCCCTTTCAATATCTTAGCATTCCACTTGATTCGGAGAAGCTACGGGTTGTGAACTATGCTCCTGTTCTTGATTCTATCACAAGGAAAGTTATAGCTTGGCCGAAACATACCTTGTCCCATGCTGAAAGATTGGAACTAGTAAGGTTGGTGCTTCAAGGGGTAGAATTCTTTTGGATATCTATTCTACCAATCTCATGTGGAGTAATTAACAAAATCTATGATATTTCTCGCTCTTTTGTATGGTCAACAAAGCACCCTCCTATCTCTTGGGTCACTTTATGTTTGCCTAAGGAAGAAGGAGGCTATGGATTACGTGATCTACAAGCTTGGAACATGGCTCTTTTATGTCGCACATTATTGAATATTCGGTGCCAAAAGAAGTCCTTATGGGTGAAATGGATATATCATCACTATCTTCGGAATGTAGATCTTTGGCATTGGCAAAGTATGCCCTCGGATTCTCCTCTTATTAAGCGCTTGCTTTGTATTCATGATGACATTTTGCAGCGATCACACTATAAAAATGCCGCCAATATGAAGCTTGAAAAATAGTATGAAGTGGATAAAAAAGGTTCGGTCATGGCCTATGATTCTTTCGGCCAAGAGCACCTCAAGTTTCTTGGTTCTCTGTGATATGGGGGTCTTACATTATGCCCAAGCATAGATTCACATCTTGGCTACTTGCTCATGGAAGAAGGCATGTGCATTGTGTCGTCATGAAAAGGAGTCCAATGATCATATCTTCTTCTCCTGTAGCATTGTTAAACCTCTCTTTGACAAGGTGAGGGCATGGTTGGGCATCACCCATGAGATTGCGGACATGGCTTCCTTACTTGATGTTTTTAAGGAGTACTACAAGGGCAAGGGGCGACAAATGAAGGCAAGACACTTGGTCATAACCTCTATGATTTATCTCTTATGGAATGCACGCAACATGAGCTGGTTTGAGAACATCCTTCCTTGCTTTGAGACGATATTTCACAAAGTTCAAGTTCACGTTTGGCGCTTTGTAGATATTAAGTGAGGCCGTGATGTGTTGTGTTTGTATTGATGATGGCCTCATGTGAGGATGTATTGTGATGATGTGCTTGGGTTTAGATGTTCCCGGTCTTGATGTTTTGGGCCTTGTGATGTGTTTCAGATTTTGATGCCCATGTTGGACATTTGATTTAGTGTCATAACACGTTAGGCACTTGATAAAATTCTTGATGATGATGTCTCACAAAGTCATAGACTTGTTATGTACTTGTGAGCATCACATGATTATCTCATATTTTTAGGTGTATAATACATTTACCTTCCCCAAAAAAATTGAAGGTAGTGATGTTGTAATGACATCATCAATAACCTTGCTTAAAAAGAACCCAAGAATAAAGGTTCTTCTCCCTCTTCAACTTCGTGCAATGCCACCCGCGAACCATAGCAATAACTCGTGGCTCGCAAGGTTGCTGCCCCTGAGCCGACTGTGCGTGCCTCGGTGCAAGGACAATCGAGGGTGGAGCTACCGTAGAGAAAGACTAAGGCTTTCGTCCAATTTGAGCTGAAGAAAAACAAACTCAAAGTAATACACGGATGGATCTATCCTAAATTCATCCGTCCATTATTTGATAATAAATGAATAATGAAAAAGACGAGCAACCCATCCTTCCCCGTAAAATAGCGAATTAAAATGATTTTTCCCCCTTAATCTTCCCTTCCAAGTAAACATATATTATCAGTGATGCCGCAAGCTCAGCTCCCACTTTAATCTATTCATCTGCGAGTGGAAGGAGGGTTGAAACTTTCAAAAACTCTCCCCCCTCCCACACACCAAAAACACAGAGTTTGGATAAGTGAGTACTGGATTTGGAGGCTGCACATGCACACGTGATAGATCTGCCTAGTACAATTATGAAAGCTTTGGCAGTAGGGGGAGGGGGACCAATCCACAACGCTATTGCTATTGCTACGTGGGGTCCAATCATTGGCTGGCTCCTCCTCCCAATAATTGTTCACCTCCCCCTGCCTCCTTTGAATTGTCTTCCCCTCTTCTCTCCTGCAACGCCTACACGGACGGCCTGACTGACCTGTTGACCAGAATCTCTCCTTTAACCCATCACTACCTACCAAGTACCTCCACAAGTTATAACAAGAGAATCTTCCAAACCCTAACCATGGTTAGTTAATTCATATCTCGTCACTGCTAACCCAACAACAACTCCTGTTAATTCCCCCACATGGTTATGGACTTATGATTATGGCAGTTGAAATTGTACTATCAGAACTTAAAAATAAAATTATAAGAAATTAAATTTAAATTAAACAATATCATACCATTACAGAGATAACAGATATATACATAGACGTATTCGAGTGAGTGGGCAAGCGACTGATGGGCAGGTTTGAGTTTGACTACTGTGGCTGCTGATACCATAGAGGGAGCTAGGCAGCATGGAGTCTCCTGACGAGAAGCAGCACGACGGCGACTGCGCCGGCAGCGGTGCAGCTGGAGGCGGCGGCGGAGGAGGAATTAAGGAGCAGGACAGGCTTCTCCCGATCGCGAACGTGGGGAGGATCATGAAGCAGATTCTTCCCCCAAATGCTAAGATCTCCAAGGAGTCGAAGGAGACGATGCAGGAGTGCGTGTCGGAGTTCATCAGCTTCGTCACCGGAGAGGCCTCGGAGAAGTGCCACAAGGAGAAGAGAAAGACCGTCAATGGCGACGACATCTGCTGGGCTCTCAACGCCCTCGGATTCGACGACTACGTCGAGCCCATGAGGAGGTACCTGCAAAAGTACCGCGAGATGGAGGGCGATCGAGTGGCCTCCTCCTCCTCCGGCGGCGCCAGAGATCAAAGTGGCGGCGGCGGCAGCAGTGCTCCTCCCTTCTCGTTAAATAATTAATTAATTGTAGCAGCTAGCAGCTAGCTATCCCCAGCCTCAACTGGTTTAATTTTATTTAATTTCCAGCTAATTTTAATTAAGTTAGTACTTCTTCAAAATTGGTGCTTGATTATATTGTTTGATCTAATTGTGTGACTGCTGATTTATTTGCTTTAATTTCTATGTGTTAATTAATGATGCATGTCTGGCAAAGGAATTCCATTTGTGCCCAGTTTTTCTCCATGAAGCTGCTTGTTCAAGACAATACATATAGAATTTTTCATCTATTTTTCATGTCATATATATACATACCATGGAAGAATTCATGTTTTAATTTGATGATATATGTGCTGAACAAAATGCATATTTGTTTTTCTTTGTTCTTTCATTTTCCTTTTATTTTCTCATTAACAAAAGTAAAGAAGATCAAAGATTGTGAAGCATAAGTAGTGCATGGCAATAGTTTGATCTAATTTCTTCTTCATGGCAGGAATTCTTGAGCATGTTTTTTACAAAATAAACATGCTCACAACAAAAACATCTCTCTCTATATATAATGATGCTAAGTATTAAAGTCATGATGGTAAAATATATCATGATGACAATGTTCTATTTATTTATTTATTTATTTATGACAGTATTCTTGTATGCTAAGATTACATATTTTCTATTAGTGATGACAAATTGTGATTGTATGAAAGGATTAGTAAATAAGCAGTAAAGGAAATTTCATTCAGACAATTATTATTATTAATACTACTAAGAAAATTAAAATTCATTTAAAAATATGTTTCTCTGTTCATGTTGATCAATGTAATATATATTAATCTATACTACACATTGGGATCTAGGGAAGAATAGGCTGTCTCATCTTCACCAACACTTTAGCCATCATCTCAAGAGATCAAGTGATATAATGAGTGATTAAATTTTAAGGATTTGGAAGAATGAAATTGATCTGAAGATTCAAGGTTAAGTATTGAAAATTTTAAGTTTCTTTGTTCCATTTATATATATGCATGTCTCAGTTTGTCTGTCTTTTTATGCAATGATCTGAAAGAAACAACTCTTTTACTTTTGTCGGCCAGTACATCTTTATACATGAGTACACTAAACACTATGCTGTGGAGCTAGCACCAAAATATATCCGCACGTTTTTTCCTCACGAACTAATTACAGCACAGTGCCATATTTTTGTGTGCAGTTATTATTTTAGTTAAATGAGTTTTAATTCAGAGAATGCCACTGGGAATGAAGATATTTTGTTTGTTTGTTTGTTAAAATATGATAAATTGGAGAAAAATCTCCGACCACAACTTAGTTTTTTACCCTCACTCCTCATGTCATAAAATGATTGTTCTGACTTCATGACCAAACATAATAGACATCAATTTAGCTAACTATCCTCATTTTTTATAAGTAGAAAAAGTTCATATAATTTCTTCTAAATTCAGTATCATTTAAAAAGAATCGAGTATATTTTCTATATAATTGACTACGAGTCCATGACAACTCCAATTGATTTGGAATCGATCAACAATCGATTGATTGGGTTTGCTTTGAGAGAATAGAAGTAGGTACAGAAAGTCTAAAATAAAGTATAATTCTTCCTAAATTCAACACATTTAAACTAGAATCTAGTATATTTTCTATTAAATTGAGCACGACTCTTTCCGTTTGACCAATCGATTGGGAGCTCATATCAATCGATTACTTATACTTAATCGATTAAGTCAAACCCAAGTCAATCGATTGGTCGGGTGAAAAAAGAATCGTGCTCAATTTAATAGAAAATATATTATATTCTAATTTAAATGTGTTGTAGGAAGAATTATACTTTTTACCTATAAAAATGAAGAATAATTTGGTAAATAGATGTGCATTGAGGAGTTGCATGCAGGGAGTGTGATGTACGGTCTCAGGAGAAAGAAAAATTTGTTACTAGGAGAGTTTTGAGTCATTTTCCCTAGAATAAATGATCCTTTGTGGAGTTATTTATTTCCGTTAAATTAATTTTAAGATAAAGAATTCAGTTGTGAGTACAGTTGTATGCAAATTTGCCGAGGAATAAATGAAACCATTCGCAAACAAACTAAAGGAGACCTTTTTATTCTTGTCACTGAAAGGATGCTCCTTTCTAAAATTTATCAAAGGGAGGCTCACTTTTTATTTCATACTTGAAATTCTTCTTATTCTGTTTTTTTGGGTGAACGGTAAATGTATATATAGAAAGTAGCAAGTGTACAAAAGTGATCCCTAGGTTATTATTCATGTAGAACTACTATATCAGCGGCCCCCTAGAGCCGACTTCACGGATATAGAGGGAGGTAATACAGGTACACAGGCGTCAGACGCATTGTTGGGTGTACCCCAGAGCTTCAGTTCCTGGGAATCGACGTCTGATGGTGTGTCAGAGCATACCATGAGTTCACCATCTGTGCTATGCCCTGGGAGCCCCTAGGTTATTATTCATGTTTGATGAAGCTAAGTGTCAGATCTCGATAGATGCCAAAGGATTTTTATACATGCACCCGCATCTTTCTGAAAATCATCTTGATGTCAAAACTCACTCCCTCAAACATGCTCATGTTCTTCATCTGCCATTCAAGATGAATCATAGATGACATGGCGAGGCGACGAGACTTTACTAGCAAGACACTAGTCTCCAAATAGCGGAGCTGGAAGACCCTCAGCATCCTCGTGTATACGTGCTCATCTCAGGTCTAGTGTCCGGTCACCATCTGATCCTCACCCATATAAAGTTGACTAACCGACCAGCATATGAAGAACACATGCACCGATGTCTTCTCCTCCAAGCCATAGAAGGTACATCTCCTATCCTCCATATAGTCCTTCCTGTCACGTGCAGACAGACTCCCATGTGTCTGAAAATACTAATAGATAGAGAAAAGAAATAGAATAGAGAATAATTCTTTGATCATATTATTACTAAAGTCAATAAGCTTATTTATACAAGTTGTTCAAACAATAATGGAAAGATTAAATATGACAACAATCGTAATAATTATAAGTATAGTGATGAATATAATAAATTTGGAAAATAATATATTCGTTATTTGATTCATGTCAATCTTGATTGTGATGCCAAATATAATAAATCTCAATTGATTGAAATCAATTCGAGATTATTTTTCATTATTGTCATTACCTCCAACAAACTCAATGAGAGTGCTTGAACATTGAGTTTGAGTACTAACTTAGTGAAACGTTATCTAGATAATGGCTGGTAAATGTATCAATAATTTGATCTTCTGTAGAGATGTAAGAAATTGAAAGTTGTCGAGTCGTCATATGCTCGTGAACAAAATAAAAATCAATCTATACATGCTTGGTACGAACATGAAAAATAAGATTTGCTGCAAGATAAGTTTCTCCAATATTATCACACTTGATTTTGGGTGTAGCACTTGGGGAAAAGTGTAATTCCGAAAGAAGATATTATAGCCAAATAATTTTTAACGTTGCGTTAGCTATAGCTTTATATTCAACTTTAATGCTTTATCGAGAGACTATAGGTTGTTTCTTTGAAAGTCAAGAAACAAGATTTCACCCAAGAGATATGGTATATCCACTAGTAGAACTTCTTGTTGGTGCAATTGTCCTCGGGTCAAGTTGACTATGTTGACTAAGCTTGAGTGAGTCAAGTTTGAGTCTCGGTTTTGATGTTTGACATGATACAGGGAGATTGTCGGTGCAATTGTCCCTAGACTAAGCTTGAGTTGATTCAAGCTTATGTTTCGATGTTTGACAATAAGGAGATTGTTAAACGGAAGTCAAGTAGATCACGATTGGCTGGATACTTGACTGGAAGTCCTAACTGGAAGTTAGGCAAGAGTATAAGTCTTGACAAGTGAAGTCAAGCAGACTGGAAATCCAGGTGAGCGAAGCCTGGTCTTGGTGAGTGAAGCCAAGTAGACTGGGAAAGCCAGGTGAGTGAAGCCTGGTCTTGGTGAGTGAAGCCAAGTAGACTGGGAAAGCCAGGTGAGTGAAGCCTGGTCCTGGTGAGTGAAGCCAGGTGGGAAAGTCCTAGTGAGTGAAGCTAGGCAAGTGTGAA
>JBAMIE010024576.1:0-19306 GCA_037177295.1 Kaempferia parviflora
CGTGAAGTTCCAGAGTAGAAAATAAATTTTCTAAGGTACTTACCTCTAGATCTTTTGAAATATAATATGATTCGATTACCATTGACTATTTTGGGGATCTTGGAAAAGTGTTTAATGCATACCTTAGTGAATCTCGATTTGATACCGTTTCTCGGAGATTCGTGAGTCCGATGATCAGCTCTTTCAATTGGAATTTCAAGTGTGCGACTGACTCACCTTCTTTCATTTGCAGGTTGAGGAGCTGGGTTTGTAGTAGATCTCTCCTTGCTAGTTTTGCCACCGAGGTACCTTCATGAAATTCTAAGAATTTCTCCTAAAGTTCCTTTGCAGAAGTATAGTTGCCAATCCTATTGACTTTATGAGGTGGAAGTACATTCAGAAGATGAAATTCGGCTTTGCTGTTTGCTACCACATTAGATTGTTCTTTTTTCGTCCAAAGATTCTCTATCTTGACTCTGTTCTGATCTCTCGGGGCTTCATAACCATATTTGATTGTTAGTAAAATATCAAACTCAATTTTAAAAAATACCTCCATCTTGCACTTCCAGATGCTGAACTACCCCTCAAATTTTGGTGGGTGGATGTTCGCTCCGGCCATTTGATCTCTGCTTCAATTGGCGATTAGTTCTTCTGAGGTGGTTAGGCTTTGATACCACTTGTAGGTGCTTGTGGGTCGGCTAGAAGAGTTTGAAAAATCCTGTAAATTAAATTAAAACAAATCTCGAGCTATCTAGTAGGGATATTAATTAAGCACAACAACTATAAAAATCATAAACAAAAAAGACTGAGGCTCAAAGGTTTACTTAGTTCAACCTAGGTGGTTGTTAATCCAAGGCAGGAATAAGCTCACTAGAATATCTCCTTCTTTGCAGGCGGAAAAGCCTCATACAATCTCTAAAAGCTCAGAATAATTCTAGGAAAATACTATAGAAGTTGTGTACAAAGTTGTTCTATTTTTCTAGTTCAAGAGGCCTTTATCTAGCCTCTGAAAGTCTCATCCTGAGACCTGAAGGTGCCTTCAGGAAGACTCCAGAGAGCCTTCAAGTGGATAAAACTTTATTGAGAAAGATAAAGTTTTATATAGCCTCTGACTGCTAATGGAAGGCGCCTTCAGGCCCCGCAACACGGGAGGGCGCCTTAAGTGACTGAAGGCATCTTCTGTGACTGAAGGAGCCTTCCTTCGGCTGGATGCGGGCACTCGCGTGGAGGCACCTTCTCCGAAGATGGAAGCTCCGTTTTCTTCTCTGATTGCTCCATTTAGCTTTCGATCAGCTCCGATAACTTTCCGGTCACTTGGGTGATATCAGACATCTGGAATAAGGCTCACCCGAACCTAATTTCCATCCTTCTCCTCGAGCAGGTTTCCCCCCGACTTCTCATCCCTCGGAACGTCACACATGTCCTTCTCGTCCGTCGGTGTACTCTTCTGCAGCTCCCCGCATCCCTCGGATGCACCGAGCCCGTCGGCTCTCTCCGGTGTCGTCCTTCTCGTCCGCTACATCTTTTGCTCGACTTCTCGTGATCCTAAGCTCCTACACACTTAGTCACAAAGTTAGAAACGCACAGGACCATCCTAACTTGATTGGTCACATTAAAACTACATTGGGACCAATAGGCAAGTACAATGGGAAGGTTGGCAGAACAGGAAAATCTAAGTGGGTCAGTGTTGATCGGACACATGGTGTGGAAACCGTGGTGAGTGAAGCTAGACAGATGAGAAGTCCCAGTGAGTGAAGTTGGACAATGGAAAGCCTTGTTGGGTAAAGCCAAGCAGATGTGAGGTTCCGGTGAGTGAAGCCGGGAAATGGAAAATCCTGGTGAGTGAAACCAGACTGTGTGAAAATCCTAGTGAGTGAAGCCAAGTGAAAATCCCTAGTGAGTAAAGTTAGGCAAACTGAAAAGTCCTGGTGAGTGAAGCCAGATAGTAGAAATTTAGGTGGATCAAGATTGACCGGATACTTGATGTTTGGAAGTTCAAGTGGGTCAAAGGTTTGACCGGATATTTGGTGAAAAGTCCTAGCAGGTCAAGGTTGACTAGATGCTAGGCAAGATGGAGACCCAACATGTCAAAGTTGACCGAATGTTGGGCTTAACTTGAATGTTCAAGTCAAGGTTGATCAATCAATCAGCTGATCAATTGACGTTTGTTTCTTGTGATTTCGCGAGAGAACAGAATGAGGCTGGATCGATCAGCTGATCGATTGAGGCAGTATTTTTCGTGAAGTGTGAAGGCACAGAAAGTCTCGTAATCGATCAGCTGATCGATTGAATTATGACCGTTACACATTGTAGGTTTAAAAGACGTGCGATTGCTAGCGGCTCGGGAGCTCCTCTGCTTTTCTTCTCCACTCTTCTTCACCGGTGCTTGCAAGTTTAAGGGTGAAGTGTTGTTGCATTTCCAAGCGTGCTAGAAGCAAAGGTTCATTTTGTATTTTGTATTTACTTCCTTACTTCGTGTTGTATTCTTGTGTGAGTTTGTACGAGGCTTCTCCACCTCCTCGAAGGAGTATTTGTTTAGTAAAGAGTGTGTGTTAGCCGGCCCCTTGGATTAGCCACCTTATCTTGAGGTGGATACTAAGTAAATCTTGGTGTTAGCATTGGTCTAGTTCGTGTCAAGGTATTCTATTATATTTGATGAGCGAACGGAATCATTCACTTCCCTTTAGCTCCAGAAAAATCCTAATAGAAAGTGATTGAGGTACTGTACTCTGCTTGAGCACGCTTGAAGTCCTTTTGTAATATATTACCAAATACATCATCTTGTCCATTCATTATGTTTGTTGATTTCTGAATTCTTAGCAAACTAGAGTGCTCTCGTCATAGAATAGTTAGTATATCTTATTCTGCTAAACATTACCAGCCACAGAACATTCACATATTATCTTCAGAAAACTCTAAGATTTATTTCTTTTAATTAAAAGAAATTCTCTCCATCACTCTTACTACTGGGGGGATAGTTATCTTGTTTATCCTTCTAGTTTGTCACCACTCCATTGATATTGATAGACACCCAAGAGTACAAATCACTAGTCCATTCATCTCTAAGCTATGGTATGCATAGTATCATCACTTATTCAGACAACACTCGAGCTCATCCCTTATCTATTCATTTATGAACAAGAAGATATTACTGCAAATGAATTACGAATTAGACTTCGTCACGTTATCTGTCGGAGAACAAATATCTCACTTTAGATTTCGTGCACAAATATCTTTCTACGTTAATATCTATCACCAACGACGTTAGATTAAATGCTAAAAGAATATTTTAAAAAGAAAAGAAAAGGTTAAAAACCTGATGGAAATGGCCTTTTTCTTCTTCTTTTGCATAATAATACTATACAACCCCACAAGCAGCCCAGATGCGCTGGCGAGGCCCTTTTTTGGAAAGTTTATATTTTTATGGATCCTTGACGGTATTATTTTTATACTCAAATTTGGTATGTTTAAAGGTACTCGCGTTGTGATTGGAAGGAAGGGTAGCCGCGTATCCTTTGGTGGTCTCGAAATCGAAACGTTCGTGGAGTTTATTATTTTCATTTGGGAAAATTGTCATTTTTGAAATTCTAGGGACGAAAGCGAAATTTTGCTCGTCTCAAAAATATCTCGATGGAGTCGGAGAGAGTCAGTGGGCCACCTGCGCGCTTTCCACCTGGCAAACCGTGACACGTAGGACAAATAAACAAGGGTCCCACCGACGGGCGCCGGCATAAATATCTCTGGTTCGCCACCTCGTTTCGACCTATCGAGTTCGTTTCTCCTCCGTCTCCGTCTCCGTCTCCGTCGTCGAAGAGAAAGGGCGATCCAGAGGCAGAAGATTTCGAAGAAGTTGGTTTGTTTTTTTTTCGGATTCTTTTATTCTACGTTCGATCGAGGTGGAAGGCGTCCCGGAGACTTATCGCCGTGCACATGGGCGAGTCGGATCGGCGGAACACGGAAAAGATTCCGAAGTTGGAGAGCCCTAGCACTGTAAGTGATTGTTTACCTCACTTCTACTCGTCTAATCCATAGAAGCCTACTTCCTCTGTCGTTTCAGTTGATCCTCTTGAGTATCAGGATCTTTCAGGTAGAATTTTGACGGGTATTTCTTTGAATCGTAACTATAAATTTAGGTTTTCCTGGACTCATCCCCAATTCTTGTTTTTTTTTTAAATGTATTTCTTTAGCTCTTTATATGGTAGTTAGCGGATTGGATATTAAGAAAGTTTTTTTTTTTTTTTTTTTTTTGTAACTTCAATATAAAGGTGATGTTTGACCAATTTTTCTTTACGAAAAAGTGCAACTGTAAACTTTACGAAAAAAGGAAAAATTACCTTAATAAAGATATTTTTTCCGTCTGAAGATTGTATACTTGCCGAAAATCTTTGATAGTGCAAAACGCTGGCTTTTGCGTAGGTATATTGAGTTTGCTGTATGCTGGTTCGATCTACGTCCATACTTATTATGCAGGAAGATCTAGTGAGAATTCCATGGTCTGTGAGGTGAATCTATGAACCAACATGATGGTGAAAGGGAGAGTTGTTTACCCAGTGTACCAGTTAGACACCCGTAGTAATAGTAGTCATACTCTATAGTTTAGACTCGTGAATTGTTGATGCCCTGGTGGACTCCTGAAAGTAGTAGAATTTGTCTGGACGAATAATAGCAGTGATCAGGTTTTCAATTCTTCTAGAAATGTATAATACTTATCTGCTTCCTCCTTTTTCACTTGCGCTCTTATTTCATCTTTTGTCAAACAATGATAATTTCCCATATATCTGATTCCATCTCTGAGACACGCCTCAAGAAAAATTTAAGTATGCTCTTCAAAGGAGGTGCATTCAACCTGAGTTTTTATGATTATCGAATCTGGTCAATGATCAGCCAGAAAGGTGGAAGGAAGTGTGTGGAATTGTGGATGTTATAACAAGGAAAATACTTAAAGGTTCTTGAAGTGGAAATGGGAACATTTCCAGGATATTTTAATGCCTGTCATTCATTAAGAGAAAATCTACGAGAAGAAAAAAAAACCACAAAAAGATCAACATCTGTGAATTTTGTTGAACATTTTGTGGATTTTTGTTGTTTCCTTCAGCAAAAAAAAGTTTACCTTGGAATATGGCTGAAGACTTCTATAGTTCTTTCCTTCCTTTAACTGACTAAAGAGTATTGATAAGTGTTCGCACAAGGTCCTCATAGCTCATCTACTCTCCCCGATCCCTTGTTGGAATTTTCATACCATAGCAAGATGCAAGGCCATCATGTTCCACCGTATGATAGCAATTTTTATCATGTTTTTGATACTAAGGCACCTTAGAATTCATGACATACTCTTCATCTAGGTCTCAAGCTAAATACCAACCCTTATCTAAGGTTATAGCCTGTTCTAACTGCACTTATTTCCACTGAAGTCAGATTTGCCTAATTTGTTTTGTTCAATTGCATGTTTAATTCATCTTTGGTATTGCATTCCCAATAGAGCACATTAATATCCATTATATGGATTCTCCTATTCCATCTTTAATATAGGATAATGAGTTAATGTATGTCTCTTACCTTTCAGGACTCTCAGCTGGTGGGTTCTCTATCAAATGGATGGACAGATGAAAAGCATGTAATATTTCTTAATTGCATCGAATCCTCTTTTGTTAATGAACTATACAGTGAGAAATACGGTTCAAATGCATTTCACGGATGGTTATCAAGGATGAAAATGCACAAGGAATCTTGTGGACAATGTGAAAATGATCAAAGAGCTGGTCAGGTTGTTAGAGATTTCTGCTTTTAGATCTCTTTCCTTTTGGTACCTGTTTTTATAATGTCTTAAACTTTCTGATCAAGAACCACATCAACTCTGCAGTTCAAGGTATTGCGTATGAGTTCTTGGAAGAACTTTATATATGATATGGACAAGAAAGATGCAGAGATTGAGACTGGTCTCATGCCTCTGTCTGCAAATCCGTGGATTCAACATTTTCGACCAACTTGCATTATGAAGGAGAAGAATCTTAAATCATCTGACAAGTTTGATTATTCTCATCTCACTCGACCTTCAGTTCATCTAGAGAATGATGGCCATTATGGAGAAGGAACAAGCTCAAAGCACAACTGTTGTCAAGATTCTGTTGGTAGCAGCGCAGGTACTTGTTATTTAAAGGTGTTTTCTTAGCTTGGTTATGAAGTTCATTACCTTTTGAGTTTGCGTCCAATTGAAGGCAGACTTTTGCATGTTTTGTGTTAATTATGTTGGGTGTACATAGGGTACATGGCAAGGAACTTCTGTTTAATTCAAAATCAAACCTGAATTTTTTTCAAGTGTACCGTCACCATTATCCATACATATTTTATGTTGTTTATAAAGTGCTTCATAAGGTAAGGTTTTCATCTTTAGGTTACGTAAGTTAACAAGGGGAAAAAAAATTAATTCTACATTATTATTTGATTCCTTGTGAATAAGTTTTTAGGCTACCATAATAGTTATCTTTGAGAACATGGCTTCATGATGATGATGGTGATGGTTACATGTATTTGGGAATGCACTCATCTCCTTTGCCACTGAATCCTCCTTTTTCTGATTTTGCAACTCAACCATTTTATATTCTAGTTGGCAGTCCAAAACCAATGTCTTCACCTGGGCAATGAAAAATGTATCAAGTTTGTTGAACTCCACAATTTATTTGAAATATCTAGCCTGAAAGTTGATCCTTCATCTTGCAGAAGTGTCAGACCAGAACTTCATTGATGACGAACTTATATCTGTGAAAAGAAGTACAATAAATCTGAAAAGAAAGCTGGGTGCTCAAGTTGCTCATAATTCTATCAATAATCAAGTATGGGGTAGACTCCGTATTCCTCATTTACGCATAGGAACTGAAACAAACATGTTTGCAATTTTTGCAACTTTCAACTGATAACTTGCATTTGATTATTCTTCAGCTCGTGCCCTCTAAGAAAGCATTTGTTTCCCGAACTTCTGTTGTGAACCATACTTCTCTATGCACAGTAAATTCAGAATCCAGCAGCAGAACATGGGAAGTTGATTCAATCTTAGTGCTCTCTGAAACTGAAGCACCATTATGTGATGACGACGAGGTGAACAGTTGAATATTTGGAACATCAGAGTGAACGTAATGGTGTACGTAGTTTCCACGTAGATAAGTATGGTTGTTTTTTCAGATAGTTTCAAGCAAGAAGTTAATGTGGAATCAATTCAATACTGACAAGTTTTTTTAGCTTCCTGTTTGGAAGCTTGGTGCTATCACAAAGTAGTATGCGCACCGTTTGTAACAGAAGCGGGAGAGTCATCTCCTGACCTTTTTTTATTAATTGTTTATTTTGAGGAGAAATCCATGTCTAATTATGCATCTCTGGGATTTCATTGAAGAATTTTGTTTCTTGTTTTTGAGGTTAGTATAGCTATCCATGTTTTACTAACTTGTGGCAATATTTGGGTAATTTAAAAGTATTCCTTCTTGTCCCCAAGACAATGATGCAACGGCAGACTACCTTCTTAATTTTTCAACCATCTAAGCATCGAGTCTCAACTTTAGAGAAGTAACGGATGACAGTGGAACTGTGAGATCGGATTGATCACCTCCAGGATTAGTCAATATAAACTAGATATTTAGTGCCAATTAAAAAATATGTATATATATTCTTCAAGATATTACATGGATAAGAAAAAAGGGGGGGATCCATCTTTTGATCATAAAACAAAACGTTCACATAAACAATTAGGTCGACCAACTCATGACATGACCAACACTTACTGCAGGTATTCAATTCATGCTATGGATTGGAAGATCCAACTCCATGATTTTTTCTTGTGTATGTACAGTTTGCCACCACTTAGCAGCATACATGCTTTAAATTTCATGACCAACTAGTAATTGACCTACAAAAGATAAAACCAAAAAAAAAATTAGGGTTCAAGAACAAGAAGTGAGAAATTAAAGCTTAAACAGATGAACAGTTAAGCTTCCACGCTTAATAGTTGATTTGCGGATGCTTGTATAAAATAGATCAGTCTACTTTCAGACTTCATAACATCAACAATGCGCATAATCAACAAGCAAATGGCAACAAGTATTTGGCGGGCACACGATATCATTTGGTATGCCGTGCTTAAAAAATTTCACAAGTGCCAAACATTTTCCAAACTAATAAATACTCGAGAGCGATTCAAGCATCTCATTTATCTGTATCACATTGTCCAGTCAGATGGAAGATTAATAGACACAAGATATGGTAGTTGAATCTTCTTTTGTTATGTGAAACAATTAGTATTTATTGAAAGTACATCATCATTTGTAAATAAACACTACACTGATGAAGAGAGCAAAAAAGTTTTGCAGGTGGTAAATAGATTCAAAAACTAATAAATACTCAAAGAGTGATTCAAATAGCTCACCTTCATCTGTAATTTTTTTTTTTTGGGAACAAACCCCTAGAACTATATAATCACGCAAAGGACTAATACCTTTAATATGCAAAACGATTTTTGTTGCCGCATCAATCACACATAATTCATCCATTTCAAGTAGTTGAACTTTGGTTCATACTATGAATAAAAAAAAAAAAGGAAATCTACCTGCATTTGGCTGATGATGTTTCATAATACATTCTTCATCCAAGAAATTGTGAGGCGCTTGCTTTAGGTTCAAGTTTCTACATCAGGAAGAGGTAATCTCCAAAAGTTCCATGAATTGTAATCCTCCTAAGTAATAAAAAGCAGGAAATGAAGTTGCTATACAATATGTGAAAAATAATCCTCAAAGATTAACTGATAATACTGAAGGAGGTGCATTTTAATATAGCGATGAACTTATCTAAGAAATATTACTACATCATTAGCTGCATGACTTTGGAAGAAGCCCTAAACTCTAATGATCATGTTGCTTAACCTGTTCAAATGAGGACATAGGCGGAAAAATTCCATTAACAAGTTGATGGAGCGAAGCATAAGATTTTGTATCAACACGACGATTTACTGCAACCTGACCCTGAGCATTCACAAGCAATCATGAAAAATATTAAGAAAACAATTCTGCATTCATTTTTTAACATCAGTGTACAATATCATTTGGATGAATACCTTAGGATTGATAATGAAGATCTTGCCTATAGGAATTCCAACCTTGAGGTAACTGATCTCATCAGTGCCCCTGTTTCCAAAACCAGCATAGAATGGATTGGAATCAGGTGGGAAAAGTGCTTTGATAGCCTGAAAGTTATGGCAACACAAGAGCTTATGGCATCTCTTAGACGAAAAAAATAAACTATCAATTAAGCTAGAAAAAAAAAATAAGAAACGAAACCATCAATAAGTTATACCTAGAAATTAGTTCAGAAAATGAAAAACAAGATCAGAATAATATGGTCAGACAATTTGTATCATGGACACTTTACGCTACTGAAGCATAAACAGTGTCAAAGCTACAACAAACAAAAAATTCAGTAAGCGGGAGAATTTATCTTATTCATTGCACAAAGTGACTAAACAAAGATAAGAGGGATGTACATATCTGCATTTCAAGAAACAAGCATTAGCGAGAAATCTAGTAAAAGAACACATGTCTTGCCTCTAAACATGAGATCTTGAATTCATGAGGAGCTCTTCTGATAACTGCGATAAGTAAAAGTTCAAGAATTAAAATCTATTGATTGGCCAAAGCATTAGCTAATCTGTTAATATCACAGAACCAAAATTTTCAAACATTTAGAGTTCCTTATGTGATCAAAGTTTTTTCAGACATCTAAGTTGCCACATTAATGTCACTATAAATAATTGACAGCAAGTAAGAGCAAGGGTGATGTATTAGAACAAACTATTTAGAATATGATTTGAATTGCTTCCACTATAGTAGCCATCATAAATGTAACTCCAAAATTTCCTATACACAAAGACATACTACGAAACTTAAACTTACTATTACATACGCTATCCAACCTTTCAATCAAACAGTACAAAATTCTTAAATGGGATTATATGAAGATTCAAACATTTAAAACTTTATGCAAGATAAATCCTACATTCTCTAAATTTTGGTATTTGTGAAATGTATGACAACTTTCTGATTGACTGATCTATGATGCCAGATAAGCAAGTTGTCCTAAGTTGTTTTTAGCTTCAAATTATGTCTTCTAAATGAAATGAATATACAAATAAATATGACTATGGATTGATTTGGTATATGTGTTTGTGTTTCTGGGACAATAAGAATATTTTTTTTAGATAATGAAAATCCTTAAAATATCTGAAGTTATATCATATAATCTTTAAGAAAGAACCCAACATATGAGACTGTTAAGCAACTCATCTCCTCGATGGGTTCATTATTCCCACCTCAACTATCATCAATTAGGCAAAGGATCAATTCGTGGCGGGTGCATGCTCTCAGGAAAAAAAAAAAATCCTCCCACCCCTATCCAACTTGGCGGTCGGCTATAAGTTGACCCCATGATTTACCACCCTTTATATAATCGCCTAATCGGGGAGTGGATTGTGAGTGGGTGAGCGTAATCACCTTTGCTACAATTGGGAATCAAATTCCACAAGTTTAGGGAAGCGAACTAAGGCAATTTACTGACTCATAAATCAAATGATGCCTAGAGCATAAGAAGTTGAAAGGAAAAAATTAATATTCAGGAGTTCAATTGATATTTCTCATTTGAAAAGATTAATCGAATAATTTTGAAATAGATTATTATACAGTTTAATTTTAAATTATTTTCCTATTTAGTTGTCACATGCCCAAGAAGTTTTCTTTATAGAAACTGTTGTATAGTTTTACTTAAAATCTTAGATCACATAAAAAATTGCTCTAAAAGTCGTAAACTACACCATATGAACAGATTTTCCCATCTAACAACAAAAGTTTAACCCACTGAATTTTTCCAACCAATCCTCAAACTGAACAGTCTCGACACACTCATAACCAGAGTTCAAAAGTATATATTGGAAGCTACATTCAACAAGGTTTGGGAACTTGTTCCGTTTCATAACTATGTATGGTTGAAGTAATATAACACACATCTTAGGCAATAATCAATATATAGAGCCTTCAGAATATAATCAGATGCATGACCATAAGAGAAACTAATGAACTTAAGATTCATTGAGAAAGAAGAGGTAAATTAAGAAGGTTGTGTTGCAATTTGATCCACAGTTACACTAAGCAATGTTAGATGTTGGAAAGGGAAAAAAAAGTAAGATGGCTCCAAATTATCTATCATCTTTCTACTGCAATTGAAGGGAAAAAAGAGAAAAGATTGTAGACCTTCTCTGTAGAGTGAAGGAAAGAGACCATCAGGAGATATAACGACTGGACCATCTGGCAATGCCTTACCATCCTGCAAACCGAATATGGTAAGAATCCTTGAACTGAAAGACTGTAAGAACAGGTCACGAATCCCAACCATCTCTGCTATAAAATCAGTTGACAGTGAATCACCTGTTTAAGGTTGAAAAGGAACTGTCTTGTTAGATGAGCCTGTGAAATTGCTCTGGCACTCAGAAAGAGCAATTGATATCCATTGTCCTGAAAGACAGAAGTACTCATATTATATTTGTTTAGCATCATATATATGGCATCTTAATGAATTTACTGATTGATTGGTTCTTGAAAGATTAAAAAATAACAAAGCTTCAACAGGAAGAAAAGAAAATAGAAAAAATTACAATAAACTAAAGTACTAAACGCATATGTCAGTTGCCGTACTTCTAGTAGTTAAACAAATATCCACCGACAGTTAGCATTGATTGTTGACATGCCTTAAGAGAATTCTTTGGCAGTATACCAGAATCTAAGGGTGAATTGTGCTGATCAAGGCAGATACATGATCACACTACAGCTTACACATTCTAGTAGGAATAGCTTTCAGGTGCTTGATTTTGAGACCAAGTCTCAAAAACGCTGGATCACAGGTGAAACAAGAATTGAGTGTGTTGGTGGTGAAAATAAGGTTCAAACTAGGTAAGCTATGTGAGCAAGTCGTCAAACGATGCAAGAAGAATAAGGTTAAAGGAGAAGAGATATAATTCATTAGAAGGAACTGTAGACCTTACAGGAAAAAAAGAGATTGAATTCCTTAGAGGGAAGCCTAGAGTCTAGACCTCACACCCCTTATATTATTGTGTAAAACTGGATGCCTACTACTTGATTTCTCATGAAAAAGCATATATAAGACAATATTAATCAAATATCAGGTAAGCCTTTCTATAGGATCTAAATTGTAATTGATCAATGTGTCTGATCCAATATCAATTATGTTGAATTTCTTGCAAATTTATGGGTTCCCTGCTATCTACGATGGAGATAACATTCCTATGTCATTTGGAACTCTGCCTATTGGCACAGTGAAGAAGCGAATGGTTTCTGCATCTCTTTTGTGTCTTGAACCAACTCCCTGATTTCCTCATGCTTGCTTCGTTTGTTGTTTGTGTCTGTGCTCAGTTCAATCTTTGTGATCTATGGGTCAATGAAGAGTTTCACAATTTCTTAACATGATTTTCATGTGACCACTTCCCTACTCACCAGTGCCCCTACTTACTGTGTCTTCCTTTTGGGTTTTCAGGTTTCATGGGTGTAGTCGGTAGGTGCTGATGTCGATAATGACATATATGTAAGAAATGCAATGAGCTTATATAGATTAATTTTTGTAGTAGTTCAGAAGAGGGACCAAATTGAAGCTTGCTGTCAGATTAATAATGGCCACTCACAATCAGGAATGACCAATAACCTACTAGTCACAGGATCCTAAAACATTTCGAAGACAACCAACTAGACCCAGTTTGTCTCTCCAATTCATTGTTGATTGGTTGTCATCACCCTTTCACAAGAGAAAAACTAAATTACAGCTAGAAATAACGACATCTAGCAACAAATAAGGTAAGTTATACAAAGCCTGTAACCAGTAGACAGACAATACACTGAGAAAATTCCCTTAGCACACAACCTTCTGCAAATGGAGTTACTGTAGCCCAGTCAATGCAATCTATGGAGATAAAACCATGATCATCTATAGTCAAGATTTGAAACTTAAGCACAATCTGCAGTTAGAGTAAGCAATTCTTGATACCATGAATGCTAAGAGTTGATAACTGGCAATGAAGAAATATGGATCAACATTTGAGGCTATAATATGAAAGGTTTATCTGACAATAACATAACCAAGAACTGCAAAAGGAAACAAAAAATACAGCGTTTACCTAACCTTGATTCCAGAAAATAAATGAGCAACACCAGTCTGGGACCAATCAAAACCAACTAAAGGCATAAACTGTCCAAGAACATCAGATCTGAAAAATAGGCAAAAAATAACTCACTATAAAGTACACATCAAAATGTTGCAAGTCAATCCAATTATCCATATAAACAAAACAAGAACTTCATTTAAAGAAGTGACCTTTTATCAAATATAATAATATATGCAAAATCACTTTGTAAATTGTTGATCCACACTATCAAAGAATGGAAAAGGTGCAAAATTTAGTATAGTTTTGTGTTGGAGTTTCAGGCTCTGGTCAAAGCAGTGTGTGTTTGGTATCATGATGTACCAACATTAAGTGTAACAAGATCAACTTAATTGAGTTTTAATTCTCAAATAGCCTCTAACTAGAACAACTGGAATTGGATCAGACACAAATACAAGATATTGATACATCTTGGCTTCTCTCTTCTTTGATGTAGTCGGTGCTTGCGCTTCCCCTCTCCTCTCTTTATATAGTATTTCATCTCTTCCACATAACAGGTAAACAAAATCGAAGGATGAGTATCGGGTAGAGGATCTTTCTGTCTAGGTCAATACTGGTTGATATAGAATCTGTCTCTGTTGGTACCCACCAAACTGTTCTGGCACAGGTGGTATAGTAACATTTACCTATGCCTACACATTATCAATATAGGTCGTTGACCGGAAAGATACATTTTGGCCATGCCAACTAGTACCAATCCGTACCAGCTGGTACTTATCTACTAACAGAAAACATACCTCACCAGCGAGTAAATAAATTTGATAAAATGCATAACTGACTTTCCTTAAAATAAAGTATAACAGGCTTTATTGTTAGTTTCATGCTTAAATAAAAAAGGTCATTTAATGTATTCATTATATCCATGTTATTGGGCAGTAAATTAATGGACCGCAAAATGCAAAACTCTGAACAAAGAAGGAATTTGGCATGGTTTAAGGAATTTTTGTCAGCCTAAGCTGCCTAAAACAACAAAAATAACAATACATCCTATTGAATACAACACATGGACAATTAGTTGGCCATATAAAAAGAAAGAGGCAGACAAACATGTCA
Organism: Kaempferia parviflora; assembly: GCA_037177295.1. Lineage (NCBI taxonomy): Eukaryota > Viridiplantae > Streptophyta > Magnoliopsida > Zingiberales > Zingiberaceae > Kaempferia > Kaempferia parviflora. The sequence goes on from JBAMIE010024576.1 coordinate 14,288, forward strand.
TGTAAGAAGTACACACTTGGTGATAGTTCCATCGACATCTGAGATAACTATCTGAGTATTCCATTTCCAAAGATAGATCCTTGCATCCACCTATAAATTCGATACAAAATAAGCATGATATATATAGAACATGAGAGAAAAGAACAAATATCACCACAACCAGAAAGCAAGGGCAAAAGCAATAGGAAGAACCTGTTGCAGTCCAAGCATTGCAGTTGAGAAACTGAATGTCACTACATTCTTTCCCTCTTTAAGATTCAATGAAGCCAGTTCTTCGGAAGTTGGAGTAAGCAATTGCACCTTCTTGGAATTTTTTATTTTTATCATGTCACTTGCTTGTGCTACTCTTCCATTGCTTTTAAAATCAGGATCTGCAATCATGTCATTGCTAACTTCAGTGATTGCTTCTGGATTACTTAAGGTTTTGAACCTTTTAACAAAAGGCCATATGTTCCAATTTCCCCGAGGTTGTATGGGCATACTTTTTGAAGCTCCTAGTGTTTTCTCAGTTCTCTCCACATGTATCATACCTTCAGGCTCAAGTATCACTTTTTGCCCAAAACAAATAATTCCCAGGACAGTAGGTGCTGCTGCACTCCATGGAAAGTACTGATCACCAATTCTAACCACAAGCCTTTCATTATTCACAACTGAGGAACCTAATGCAATGAATTTCTCCAAATTCACTTTTTCAGCATCAAATTCTCGACAAGCTGCATCTTTTCCCATCCCTTCAAATAACAAGTGTTTGCATAGGGATATCTCTGCATACAAACACCAAATACCTCAGTCCTTAATATTGGGAGATACTTTTTCGTGCACTGATATGTATACTTGCATGCAGAATATGACTTCATCATCAATTTATTCTGAGGACTTAACAATTCTTTATCACAATTTAACCATACACTAGGGAAAGATAGGTAATTATAAATATATTCATCCAGAAATTTCCTGGTCATTTTATCATAATTAACCTCAATGAAGATATGTCATAGATTCTTGTTTCTTCAACAATCTTCAAATTTCAAAATCAGGTCAGCCAATAGAAATTGGATCTTATAACGATGAACAATGAAACAAGCTATTAAAGAAAGTTGATCATCTTGAGTTTGCATATCTTCCATAATATGTTATTAATACTACAAATTTAACAGATAGGTTATTGTGACAATGAAAAGGGATAGTGCAGGTAATCTTACCAATTGTGACATTTGTGAAGCTTCTTCTTGATTCCTCTTCACTGTCATCAGAAGTAGCAGCCTCTTGCATGCTATTTTCTTCAACCAATGAGCAACTCAATGAGTGATGTCGAGCAGATCCTTCAAGATCCTCGATATCACTTTGGACAATGGGCAATGATTTGGATGACAGCTCATTTTCTCCGGAGCATCTCTTACAACTTGAAATACTTATTGAACTAGAGTGAGAACAGAAGACATCAGAGTTACTTAGAGAGCTTTTATTGTTTCTTATTTCCAAATCTTTTTCTTCTAGATCAATTTCTGCATTCAATAATTGAGAATCTTCTGTTTCACTAACTTTTTCATTGCCAGATAGTTCTGGGTCAATTTCTTTAGCACCAAAGCTGCCTACATCATTGAGTGGGAATTGAACATCATCTGAGCTCTCAGAGCATGGAACAATATATTCAGCTACTTCTTTATGCTTACTGATGATGCCAAGATCTTGAGCAACATTGATATCCTCCAAAGAGTGTGATCTCTTCAAATTATACTTTATATCAAAGCCTTCACTTTTTTGAGTTGCATTATCTGATTTGTAGGAATTGAGAATTTTGGGAGTGCTATCAGATTTTGTAAATACATCATACTTGAGTGGATTGCTGGGTATAGGAGAAGGTAAAGAAGCAACTTGTGCAGTTTCTGTTTCCTCCATGTGATAGCAATTTCCCAGCAAATTAAATTTCTGAAAATCAATTTCTTGGGCACGAGCAGATTCCCCAGATACAACATCTACAGAAATAATTTCAGATGGTATCTGCTTATTCAATGAAAAAGGGAAAGTGCTTGAAATTTGTTCAGAACATGGCATAGGATTGGAGATAGTACCAAAGCCGTTGCTATCTGACCCTATTATGGCTTCTGCTATGGGAGAGTCATATTGAGATTTTTCAGACCCAGAAGACTCACTTTTTCTAGCTATTTCCAAGGTCTGATAATGGAGATATTCAGAATGTTCATTACTTAATGCTGCGCCCTCTTCTGCAATTGAACTAACTTCTAGGACCATGTTAGTTGTGTCACAAAAAATTCCATTTTCACAATGTTCGAACCCACCAGAAACAAGCTCCAGGTTATCAGAAGTTTTGTAATCTGAAACATTAAGCCTATCAGTTGAGCATTCTATAGTCTGACAATAACTGAAAGAAGCAACCTCCCTGTTTCCTGTTTCCAATGAAGATATTGCTAACGTTGAATACATTTGGCTTTCAGTATGAGAATGCATTTCATCATGGCAATATGCAGTCGAACCAGAATTCTGGACACCAGTTTCCTCTGACTGCACTGCTACCAAATCTGGGACTATTTTATTCCTCACACCTGTATTAGTAATCTCCATGGTCTCAATCTGCTCCTCTTCAGGGGAGACCATTTGTTTTGAAATTTGTCCGGTAAGCGTGTTATTCATACCCAGACCTAGCCCATCAACATCAGAAACAGAAGAATCACAAGAAATTCCAACACAATCTAAGTTAGCAATCTGGGGATTGTAGCAAGGACTCCCAGAAACAAACTCAGGGTTCTTTCTCACTTTAGTTGATTTTTCACCATTCTCAGATGAGTATACCTCTGCAGGCTCCTCAATGATTCTATATCTTGCTTCTTCCAAATTATCTCCACTTGAAATTGGTTTTTCAGGATCATTATCCATTTCCTCACCATTAGAATTAAAATTTTCATTGTGATGCAAACAATCTTTTCGTGAAGGTGTCCGGGGGCCATATTCTTTGTCAGAAACATAGACACTCATCTCACCATTCTCAGGTGATTTTATGTCGTCAACTGTTCGGGACTTCATATTCGTTGACCACTTTACCTCTAGCAGGTCAGCTGCAATCTCTGCACGCTCCAATGCACTCACTCTCTCCACATTCTCACCACCATGAATTTCTTTAAATGTCTTCCGTCCAAATACAAAGCCAAGGATTGCAGATCGCTTGGAGCTCATTGTCACAAGCTTATCATTTTCATTATCCACCTGGGTGACCATTTCCTTCTGCCCACCCTCAACATAAAAACTCTGTGTCTTCTCAAATTGGTCATTCTTCATCCTCTCATCTGTCTCATCCCCAGAAGTTGGAGGTGACATGAAAAATTCTTGTTCTCCATCTTCAGCATCCCTGAGGAAGAAGGCTTCCCCTTTATGGTCCAAATACATGCTGAATCCAGCTTCAATGCCATTAACGGATATCTTTACGAGTTTTTCCTTCGTCTTCAAAACACCTTGAAATTTCCCAAATCGTACATACCATGGCGAGGACTTGAAGCTCCCATCTTGCTGTTGGACGACAATGATGTCCACGGCTCCTCCAAATGGATGAAAGGGGCCGGAGACAGTGTACACGCCCCGGGAGATGTAGCTGCCGAGCTTCTCCACAGCATACATCTTTCCAAACCTCCACCTTTCGTGCAGTTATAATCATAAAACATCAAAAAAAAAATCACCTTTGTGCCAACAAACGACTGATTGGGAGGGATTTCAGAAGGATCTCTCGACAAGCTATGGAATTGGCAAAGCTAATCGAAGCCACAAAAGCCTCCGAGATGAGACATCAACCGGCCATTGGCAATCAAAATTCAAAATCTGCACCTCTCAGCCGTAATCTCACAACAAAAAGGAAAGGGAGATAGAAGAAACTCCAAGAAGCCAAAAACTCGAACAATTATCAGGGAGATGCAAAGGAATGCAATGAAACGACGCTATCGCAAAACATGAGATAAGAAATCTCACCAAGAAGCGATATTTAAGGGATCAAGGAACAAGAAATCCTCCTCTAACAAAGAAAAAAAATAAGCAGATAAAAGGGGAGGGCAAAATTACCCCCAAATCGCCTCCATCGAACTCCGATCCACACCAAACAGCGGACACTATCAAATCAAATGCAACACCGCCATCAGGATGGCTCAAAGAAAACTCCAATCGCAAGAAGGAATCGAAGTATATTCCATTCGAAAAATTCCAGCGGACAAAAGAGGGGAGACGACACCCGATCTCATTAATTGCGTCTCGCCAACAAAGGAAGCCAAAAAAGAGGCTTCATCTATTGCAATGGCTGGATAGCGATCTGAGCTCGCGTCGCATTGCCATCACAGCGACTCCATCTCCATCTGGATCCCAATCCAGCGTGGAATTCATTTTCCGTAACGAGGTAGATATTATTTTCTGCGCGACGTTGGTTGGAACGAAGAACCCAAAAAAGAAAAGAAATGATATTGGATCACGAAAGTGCTTTTGTAGTTTAATACTTTGATATTCGATTGGTCTCAGTTTATGCCCCCATAATTAATAATTTTACGGCAAAAACTTTTAAAAGAACCCTTAATTCTCAATATCAGCCCCTATAATTTTTTAAAGGAATGATAACATTTTAGTTTCATAAAACTGATGGTTCTCTCGATTTGGAGAACATTTTCAAAAGGCCTGTAAATTATTTTATGCAAAAAAAAAAACTTCATTTATTATCTGTAATAGAAGATAATAATGTAGACCCAAGTGATTCTATCATTAGCCCCCTAACTAAATATAGATAGAAAAATCATAGGGATTTTCCCCTAGCAACAGTAACATATATAGGAGATGAGATAACGTTCACCCCAAGTGACTTCATTTGTAACCTTAGTGCACTACTTGGTGTTGATTTCTACAAACCAGTATCACCTTGGAACTGATTTGTAGCCTTGGTCTTTTAAAGATGTTGATTGCCACAAACAACACCAAGGCCACAAACTAGCACCACCTTTGGTTTTTTAAAGACCAACACCCAGTGTGCTGGCC
>JBAMIE010024776.1:0-19297 GCA_037177295.1 Kaempferia parviflora
AATTTTTAGCTTGTTTATCATCACGCTTTTATTGATTTAGGATCGTAGGAATTGTGTATAACAGTTGTACTATCTGGATTTAGCTTAAACTAGTTATGTGTTATAGAAATCCTAGTGACGAGGTGTGACACCGTTGGATTTTCCTCAGTTTGCCTGCGTTCACAAAGTTTAAAAATAAATAGTGAGACCTTATGTGAATATATAAATGTTAGTAGATAAGTACACTTTAATAATCCAAAGACATGTTGGGAGAAAAGAAAGCTAGGCAAATAATTTCAAGAAAACACATTCAAGCTGGTGCGCTTAAGACCTTTGTGTGTGTGTGTGTGTCTTCGAATTGTGCTTTGTGTTTTTTTATATTCGTTGCATTCTTTTGTCTTTTCATTGTTGTTGTTTTGCCCTTATTTGGATAGGTTTTAATACGTTTGTGGTGAATTTTAGACAAGAAAAGAATATTTAGTATGTACAATGCTGTAAGAAAAGTAATGCATGCAAATTGCAGTTTTAGTGCTGCAACTATTGGTATAATTTGATTTTTTCTATATTAGTTTACTCGAGGGCCATGATTGTCATTGTAGGTTTACATCAAAGTTCAGCTTTATGTCAATCTTTGTTTATGTTAGCAGTTAGGATTTTATGAAGCTACCAATCATTTGCAAGAAATATCTTCTTGTGTATGACAATATTGTGTTAACTAGAGTAAGGTTAAACCGTTAAAGATTGAATCATCTAGAAAAACTTTAGAAATGAAGGATTTTAAGTTAAACAAAAATAAAACTTAAATTGAATATATTAATGTACTTTTTAATTATAAAGAAATCCAAGGAAAATTGTGATGGATGGGCATTTAATTTGTGCAAGAGTTTTAAATATCTTTGATCTATTTATTTAGGAGATTTATACAGATATGAAAAATAGAATGAAAAATGAATTGATGATGCAGAGAGGAGTTTCTAGAGTCTTGTTAATTGTTGTGCATGCTTCAAATTTTAAAATTGTGATAGGATCCATCGTATTTTCTGGATCAGAGTGTTGGGTTATTAAGAAGCTACTGGAAAGATTTCTTTACTTGACTCTTACATTTCTATCACCTGTGTTGCTACTTATCCAACTCCTAGACAGTTTAATCTTTGAATAACAAAGGGTCGTTGATTAGGGAGGCTATGTATGGTAATTGTTGAATCTGTTAGTCTATGCTGCTGATCTTTGATTGTTGCTGAAATGTAGGTCTTTTAAGTCTGTCATGGCTGATCAGGTTAATCACCCAACTGTAATTCAGAAATTTGCTGGTCAACTCCATCTCAAGTCCAGCTTTTTACAAGATCCTAAAGCTCAGAGATGCAGTTTGTACAATCCTGCTCTGTATGAGAGGCACTTTACGACTGTAAACTACCTAAATGGAGGTTTTCAGAAACCATTCGTGCAGGGGGGCAGTTGTAACTATGATGCCTCCACTATGCTGTCTGCACATCCTGTTTTTGCTCAGGCTCCAGCTGAGAAAGGCTTTAAACACTTTGCTATTGATTTCCTCATGGGAGGAGTTTCTGCTGCCGTCTCCAAGACAGCTGCCGCTCCCATTGAACGTGTGAAGCTGCTGATCCAAAATCAGGATGAGATGATCAAGGCTGGTCGCCTCTCTGAGCCTTACAAAGGAATCACGGACTGTTTTGGCCGAACAATTAGAGAAGAAGGCGCTTTGTCTCTGTGGAGAGGAAACACAGCTAATGTCATTCGTTATTTTCCTACTCAGGTATTTCATATGTGGTTATCTTTAACGCACTTCTTTTTTCTCATAAAGTGGCTATTAAGTTGCCTAAAAAATAAAAAAAGGGTAGCTTCACCTTTTAATGTTATCCTGTAGGATTAACATGGTACAGTTTGTTTGTTTCTCGTTGCTGAGATATATGCTTTTCACTTTAAGAAACTGTGTTTGAATTTGTTGAGTACTTGCTTTTACTGCAAGGTTCTGTTAAATAGATATTTAACTATCAAATTGCAAATATATCTATTTCAGTGCTTAGTATAACTTCTACTGTTATAACCTTGATATACTTCGACTATAACTAATTTGTCAGTATATGTGATCAAATTGAATCTCAAATTCATGTGCACGTTGCAATGAACTCATGCTTTTTTAGTTTTGCAGACAATGTTTGTAGAATAGGTTTTGGCAAATTGAGGTTCATATCGGGAATTGTTTTGGTGAGTTCATAATAGTGTAGAGGGAATTTTAATTTGATTCGTGAAAAAAAATAGTCTCAGATGTTATCTTGATGACAATATACAAATTCGCATTTATTTCATTTCAAACGTATCTCCATGTGTTTTTTCCCATACCATTTTTATTTCAAGATTCTACTCTCCTCAACCTTAATTTTAATAGCATAATATTTGTATTGTATTAAGTTAGCCCTTTTTTCTTTCTTTCTATAATGATCTAGATTTAATTTTTACTATGTTGTGTTTAATTTTAATTTTTTAATGGGTTAGATATAGTTTCAATTAGTTAGATTTAATCTTTATTACTTTTCTTTCTTATCTCTAGAATAATATAAAATAAAATTTGTATTCATTCTTATTGAATGGAATCATAATGGTTTTTTTTTAATTTATCTTATGTAGAATCTTGAATCATAACTAATTGTATGATATGATGAATCGTATGATTTTGACTGCTATACTGTAGAACTTTTGCTTTGACCTTTGGCATATTTTAACAAGTAATTATTATAATTAAAATATCTATATCAGCTGTTGATACATCGTTGTTGGTGGAACAAATTTCATTATTCATATTTTAGTATAACTAGGAAAATGTATCTTATTTATGCATTAATATGATATTTATGAAACAAACAGAAAGTATATGTTGCCTTTTCCATTTACTACTCAACAACTCAATTGTTTTTTTTAATCTTTTCGTTTCTAAGGGTAAAATCAATAAATTCTTTGCCAGGCACTGAACTTTGCATTTAAGGATTATTTCAAAAGGATGTTTAACTTTAAGAAAGATAAGGATGGATACTGGAAGTGGTTTGCTGGCAATCTGGCTTCAGGTGGTGCTGCTGGTGCTTGCTCTTTGTTCTTTGTTTACTCTCTGGACTATGCCCGTACCCGTCTTGCGAATGATGCAAAAGCAGCAAAGAAAGGAGGAGGCGGAGGAAGGCAATTTAATGGTCTTATTGATGTTTACCGGAAGACCTTACAATCTGATGGCATTGCTGGACTTTACAGAGGATTTAACATTTCCTGCGTCGGGATTATAGTGTACCGTGGTCTCTACTTTGGAATGTACGATTCATTGAAACCAGTGCTCCTTACTGGAAAGTTGCAGGTAATTGTTTTTTTTTTTTGAGAAAAGGAAAATACTTATGTAGGTACACTTTAGAGTCAAATTGCCTATCCAATGTAGTCCAGGTTTGGTAAAGCCGCCTCCACTCACTAGCATCAAATCGTCTACTGTTGTGATTGCAGGATAGTTTCTTTGCGAGCTTCGCATTGGGTTGGCTAATCACCAACGGTGCTGGTCTTGCATCATACCCTATTGACACGGTCAGAAGAAGAATGATGATGACCTCTGGAGAAGCCGTCAAGTACAAGAGCTCATTTGATGCTTTCTCACAAATTCTGAAGAACGAGGGCCCCAGATCCCTGTTCAAGGGTGCTGGTGCCAACATACTACGTGCCGTTGCCGGTGCTGGTGTGCTTGCTGGTTACGACAAGCTGCAGCTGATCGTCTTTGGCAAGAAATATGGATCTGGCGGTGCTTAGAGACGCAGCCTTTTTCCAAGATAATGACGAATTCGGAATTCTATTTAAGTGAACCATCAGTTTACAAGAAATTTTTAGACTTGAATAATTTTTGGCAGTGGGAGAATTTTCCGAGCATTTTTCTAGTGGAGTTTTGTTCTCCAAAACCTCGTTTAAGTTACCCTGTTGGATGCTTCTTTTCTTGTTTGTTGGCAGATGGGTGCATGCTCCCATAACTCTCTGCCTCTCATTTTTTCTACAAAATGACGTTGTCAAGAGATCTTTAGATTTTTATATTGCTAATTATGCTTGTGAGTTTCTCGTACATCATTAGCTAAATAAAGCCGTTGGTGTCAAAATAATTTTTTTTAATATAAATTGTATATTTTATATAATATTGTTAATTTGTTTTCATTCCCTGCAAATTTGGATTTCCATTGCCAAAGCTGAGTATTGTTGATTTTGATAACACAGATAATTAAGAATTTACCGATACCAAACCTGTTATTCAAATATTTGATGATTTCGAGATCAAAATATTGATTTAGCGGACAACAGAGACGGTCCCCCTATCCACGCTCATGGATTCTTAACAACAAATCAATCATAAATAAATAAGATGAGCTTTCACAAACTCATCCCATTTATCCTCGGGTAGGGTTGAATTGATTAGTGTATAGTAAAATTGCTACCTTAAAGTAACGGTTTGAATCTCAGCAAAGATAAAGTTAAGAAAAAAATTCTTTCCTGTATTGGTCAACTATAGCTTTCCGATTTAGGGGAGACAGATTCCACCTTTACTATCACAAATATGGATCTCACAAACTAAAACTAAATCCAAAATCCAACCGCCTCCTCTCTCAAGAAGTGGCCTCCATGATTTCTCAACTTGCCAGCTTTTGTTCTTCTGATTCAATTTTGCATTAGTGGGAGGGTTGAAACTTTACCAATGAGAGACCCTTCTTCCTCCTGACTAATTCTGTCATGAGGAAGGGGAGGTGCACGCCGTGTCAATAAGCCTTTGGAGCTGTGTCTAACTCTAAGATCATGGCCTCCGAGGACACCAGGAGCGCTGCCAAGAAAGAACAGAATTTGATGGGGAGAGATGGAGAGGAAGAGATTGATAGCAGTGAGGATGAGAAGTTCAAGAGGCAGATGAGCGAGGCCACTCTCTATGCTACAGAAGAAGAGGATGATGAAGGCAATGGAGCACAAGGCATTGACTTGGGGCCAAGAATTAGCCTCAAGTCTGAGATCGAAAAAGATAAGGTTTGCTTCCACTTTTTCTCTTAATTTACATCTATGTTCACTTGTATCTAATTAAGACTATTTGGTGCAGGATGATGAGAGCCTTAGGAGGTGGAAGGAGCAGCTATTAGGAAGTGTTGATCTCAGCTCAGTTGGAGGTAACTATAATCTTCCCTCAATAAATAGAATCTGTAATTATCAATATCTTACTGCATATGTATGTTTTGTTTTGTTTTGTTGTAGAAATCTTGGAGCCCGAGGTTGAGATCCTGAGCCTTTCAATCGTTTGTTCTGGTAGGTCAGACATTGTTCTGTCAGTTCCTGTGCTACCACCAAACCACAAACGTCCTTGGTTTACTCTGAAAGAAGGTAGCCATTACAAGCTCAAGTTCATCTTCATCGTCCGCAACAACATAGTTTCTGGATTGAAGTACACTAACACAGTTCGGAAGGCTGGCATCAAGGGTGATCATATGCTAATCTTTTCAAATGATATATTAATTTGTTCAATCCAGCTAGCTCAAAGTTAATGTTATATGCAATGTCAAAATTAATTAAGATTATGTTGGTTTATAGTGGACAAAGCAAAAGAGATGCTTGGTACTTTCAGCCCTCAGCTTGAGGCATACACATTCGAAACATCAGAAGAGATCATCCCTTCTGGCCTCTTTGTAAGAGGATCATATTCTGCAAGAATGAAGGTATAATTTATATTCTTGTCTACACATCATTAAAGGTACAACAGCTAATGACATAAAAATCTCTCTTTTTTAATGTCGTTCAGTTCGTCGACGATGATGGCAAGTGTCACTTGGTGATCAACTACAGCTTTGACATCCGAAGAGAATGGCCATCGTCGAGTTGAGATAGAATGAACTATTATTTCCTTTTGGCTAATTCTTGATTATTTATGGTTTTGAGCTGAAATCTAAACTCCTGAGATAGAAAGGCTAAATTTCTTGAGTTACAAGATCAATGAATGTACTCCTTTCTTTTGTTTCCTTTATTTCTTGAGCCTGGAATTCCATCTTTGTTGTGTCAAGCATCATTTTTTTCTTGTTACGAGTACTTTACTACTCAATTAAGTAATCGTACAATACAGGCAGACGATCGTTGAACTATTTTAATTTAGGACCATAGATTTTAAGCCCTATGTGCGTTGTTCTTCCTCTTAGCATAATGATATGGGGCAGCAATTAAATGCATTTTAATAATTGTCGAGATTGGAACCCTGGTCCTATCCCTACTATTCCACAAAGTTGATTATAGGACCGACCGTGTAAGACCGCTAAGGTAACGGATTCCACCTTTTTTACTACCATCAGATAATAGTAGGGAGGTGCTATAGTTTTTTATTTTTTAATTTTAATTTTAAGATCAAATAATAAAGATGAAAAGAGTGATAAAAATCATGATTCCAAAATAGTGGTTCAATATTGAATGAAAGCGAAAAAAAAAAACTTGCATGCATTCATACACACAAAAAATAATAATAAGAAAACTCGAACAAACTAGTTGATAAAATTGAATGAGTTATGAACTATTACTCAATGTTGATTGTGGAATCATTTTGCATGCACATCACTAGGTTATTTGAAGAAAAAATGCATGCATGTCATCAACTTGGATCAATGAATTTGATATTTTATGATTGACTGATGCATAAACCTTTGATGAGTAATATATTTACTATTGAACATAGTAAACTGTCTCTTACTGTTAAAATTTACCACACGACATTCTTACAACGAAATTCATATTCATCTAGTGTGACATGGGTGGCATTACTACAAGGAGATTCATATTCATCAAGCCATCGAATCCACCTTTTCACATAATTTATTTATCTATATTCTAATTGTTTTAGATAATGACTTCAGCAATTGTATATATAACAGGGACGAAATGCAACCTTTCAACTCTGGAATTTTGGGATGAATGGAATGGAACAGCTCAGTCCTTATAATGAGTTGTTTCAAATATTCTTCCCAACACCGAAATGAAATCATATAGGGAATAAATCACTCCCATTTCATTGCATCCTACCCCCTACCAGATCCACCAACAGAGAAACGCACACAATTATGGAAGAATCAGTCAAGTGGAAGAAACAAGCTGCAGTAGACAAGGCTGTGGTATTACAATAACTTATTCAGATCATTTTCACAAACACGACCAAGAACCTCCACGTTCATTTCAGGATCTGCTGGCAGAAACATCTTATTGCCTTTGTAAACGCCTATCGCATCTCTGATAACAACCCACCAAAGGTTACTTGCATTCATAAGATCTCTCCAACCACTAATGGTACTGAGCACGCCAACTCAATTTGCTAACCAAAATTACCCTTCAGTATGATCATCTTCTCCTACCATGCGAATGATAGTAGCCGCTAGATGGATGTGGATGTTGTCGTGGCCGCAAGCCCATCCTCATACCATCCCAATTACCTCGGACTGTAGTCCGGTTACCACTGCTGTTCCCAGATTGCATCCAGTTCCCAGCTTGCAATGATGCTCCACTTAGTTCCTCTTCTTCCCTCTCATTATATTCCAGAATCCGCTTCTTCAGATGTTGTTTCTCTTCCAACTCAGCAGCTTCCTTTTGTTTTGTACTTTGCACGAGAGTGCAGTCATGGGGGACGTACATTTGCTTTGTTTGCTTCTTGTTGCCTCTTTTCATCAGCACTTTAACTCTCACCTTGTTTGGTCCTCCACCACCACCATCCTCCTCTACAGTCTCTTCACCACTCTCCCCCTCGACAAACCTTGGGTCCTTAGAACCATCAAAAACATTCATCGGTATTATCATATTAATACTAGGCCTAGCCCTTATGTCCAGCTTTCTTGATTCCAAGCTCTCCTGCATCAGAGTCTTCAACTCACGGTCGAAGTCCTCTTCTTCATTGGGATCCACCTGCACCAATTTCTGCCTGACGTGGACACTGTCTTCCTCATCAGATCCAACTGCACCATCATCTTCATCATCATCCTCATCACCATCTGACCCATCATCCGATTTATCTTCATACATTGGTTCTTCCTCGTCTTCATGCCCATCGTGATAAATGCTACCATTGTCAGAGTAGCTATCACTATCCCCTGCTGCATCATGAACCCTACCATTCTCTATTCCATTTGTTGTACCTTGTCCATTGACATTAATTGTTGAAATTGACTGAGATTGACCTTTTTGAGATTCACCATCTGAGTGCTTCTCACTGTAGATCTTATCAGTCGAGGAAGTTCGCTCATGTTCCTCAAGTTCAACAAGTGCAATATTAACTTCCTCAATTGTTGAGTACCTAGTCATATCAGGTCGTAATTCGGCAAACATGTCCTGCAATGATGTCCAGTAAGCAAATCTAATTTCCTGAGTAGAAACAGACAAATCCTTAAACATGATGACTCAAGCAAGTAGTGGACTAACCTGAATGTCAAACTCAATGTCGAATGGTATTGGACCTTTGCTTAGAACATACTGTTGAAAATATATCAAGAATCTATCAAGCTTTCTCTTGGAAGAACCTCTATCAAAATAGTGACCACACGTCTGAAGAAGTGTAACTATCAATCTGATACGGAAACAATCTTCTGGTGGATCCAAAGTATCTTGCTGAAAGGAAAACATCAGTCAGTCTCATCTTCCAATGTTATCATTGATAACGAAATTGATACTGCAGCTTTCTCAAAATATTCCACTGTTAGATCTAGCAAACCTAAGATGATACATCACCACCATATGTCACAATTACAAGAAAAACAAAGTAGGGAAATGGATAATACCATATTTTTTTTAGACAGCAGATTTATGCATAGTCTGACAAAAGTTGGGTATGATAACGTAAATGACTTCCATAACCAAAACCTAACAATTGCCCTCTCTTACTATCCATCTTTGGTGACAGATGGAAAGTTAGCAACTCCTTAAACTTGAAACAGTAATGAATTGGATATGAAGTAAAATCAATAGCAATGTTGATTTCAGCAGGGGCATCATGCTTTTTTGGATCCTAGAAGTGCCAATGCAGAATTACCACTTTACTCAAACATGGGCACTGTTAGCTAATAGCCAAATTAATTCATTTGAACTGAAGTAAACACAAATTGGATTTAAAAGATGCATAAAAACAACTTGTTTCAGCCTTGACTTCCCCAGATTAAAATAGACGGGAAAGAAGAGAGTGAGGCTGCACGAAGGGAGAAACAACAGATGTAACTGCTGAACAACAAATGATTATAAAATCCTACATAGGAAAGTGTCAACTTGACCAGCCCAGGTTAAACTGAGTTTTGGCAGGCCAAAACAATGCTTAACAAGCTGAACAGTGGAATAGGTCGGGAAAATGCAAACCATTGATCAAATTGAAAAATTGGGGACCCAAAATTGGGGACCCTTGCCTATATCCAGATAACTGTCGAATTAAATCACTAAGGCTCTGCTTGTTTCACAGAAAAATTACCTGTATAAAAAATTGACAGTTGTAGGCCACTCAAAGATGAAGGCTTATGGATGAGGGAAGAAGGTGGAGGGCTCACAGACACGTGGGCAAAAAAGAATAGTACTCATTTAAAGTGGAATTCACTTTCCCCTAAAATGACCACATTTTATGTTAGCTATGACAAAAATCCGACCAAAATTTTTCATCACACCAAATATTAGAAAATTCAAAAAAAACTCCAAGTAAATGTTTTTTATGACAAATAGACCATAAGAGAAACATTTGATGTTGAACACATAATGATATCATGAATAAAATCACCAAACACTAATGCCAGATGCTTACTTCTGATGATCCGTAACCATAACAAATAATCAGGTAAAGTGTTTCAAACACTACGGAGGAATCAATGTGCTCATAATTGTATAGCTCCCCAAGCAATCTCATATGAGCAAGCCGCCGCTGCTGCATCTCATAATCATTCAATTCTAATCCCAGTCTAATTTCCTCAAGTACCTACGATATGTTCAATTGGTATGTTAGCAATTTCTTAAACATCAAACGGAGTATTTGGATTCAACAAAAATAAAATACTAAAGATGATGGTTTTTCTGCATCTCTATAATTGAAAACGTACTCATTGCATACATATTCATAAAAAAACCTCAAATTTATTGCATCTATATGATTCATTAATTGCAATGATTTACACCTGCCCATTGATCCATTACATAAACTTACTATTAAATCAATGTGTTGACTAATAACTTACAGACTTTTCGGAGGTGAATATTTTTGCGAAAGGCAAAGCTGCCAATGCTGATTCTAAGCCAGGACAAAAGAAGATTGAGGGTCACATCAGGCCAAGTCAACCAATGTTAAAAAATGCCCCTAAACCCTATAGCCATGGATCTAAACTTATTTGGTATATAATGCTAAATCGTCAAAAAGTGATATAGCCTTGTACACAATTCAATGGAGGAGATAACACCCATTTAGAAAACTCTAACTAATAAGGCAAACATGCTACGTGAAGCATTGCTCTTATCAAAACAATCACAAATTCCACAAAAAGTGGCAAACGGACAAAAGACGCCAATACATGCACTTAAGCTCACTTGTTCTGCAGTTAGCCCACATGATAAAGAGGTCAACTACTAACTACTAATGCAATTATTCATGTAACTCTGTTTCTAGGGCAAAATTAAAACTATCTGAGATCAACACAAATGTACAAACCCTATGAGCATAAATTCCAAACGTATTTGGTATAATGCTAACGTATCAAATAGTGACATATCCTAGAGCACAATTCAATGGAGGAGATAAGGGCCATATATATAACCCACCTAGTGGGGCAAACATGTGTTCTTGATAATGATGATAGCAATCTTAAAATGAATTCAAGAATTCAGTGGCTATATAAGACGTTTGTACGTACGCACTTAAGATACAACTTCTAACTACTAATACACTTAGTCATGTAACTGTGGTTCCAGTGCAAAAATGTAAACTATTTATGACTAACACAATATTTGGCATAATTAAATATTAATACAAAACAATTTCTCAAAGAAGGGGAGCTTGGCGTAATGGTAAAGTCTAGAGGTCACAGGTTCGAGTCTCAAAAACAACCTCTTGCAATTTTGCAAGGTACGGCTGTGTGCAATAGACCCTTCCCTGAGCCCCGCATTGACAGGAGTTTCATACATCAAGCTGTCCTTTTTGCATAACAATTTGTCAGATGCACCAATGTTTATCCAAAGCAAGGATGTAAAGACAACTAGTTGGTTGAAACTCACTTTTTCTCCACCCTTTTCCTTTTAATTGTCAATAACATAAATGATGCAACACCAAAATCAAACTCCAAACTCACATACGGAAAAGGAACAGAATTGACACACTACCAGGAATAACTATCAAACAGAGAAATAAACAACACATGTTGAGATTAAACAAGAGAAATTTTTATTCAATTGAAAGGCAAAAATACACTTATGAATTGAATGTGTTTTATAGACTCTAACCAAACCAAACTAGAAAATAATAAGTTGCAAAAAACTAAACCAAAATTAAACTCCTACAAAAATATACCATTTTCTAAATTAAAACTTACCAAAATTAATTAACACACCTAAAATAAAACAATAAATTTCCATCATAAAAGACTTCGTTAAAAGCTTATTTTTCTAAAGAGATCTTACTGAAATAAACTCTTCGAAAAATATAAAACATTTTAACTGAAGCACCTTGTTTGCATTAGTAAGTTTCAAGGAGTAGACTCTGAGCACGTTTAATATTGAAACTCAAGCAGGCCTCATAACATTGCCTTTTCATTTTAACAAGTCCCAAGCAACACAATGGTGCACATTATTCGGTCAACAATCGAATCATACTTTCTTCACACAGACAAGCACATGTGGTGATCTAAAACATATTGATAATACAACTACAAACTATTTCTAAAAGAAATTTAACATGATCTTGTTTTTTGTTAATAAACATCTGATATGCAAATATAGCACAAATCTTTAACTTGGTTTTGTAAGAATTCCCAACAAATTACTCAAGTATTTAGTAGTAGTTCTAAAAGAATACAATGACTAGATGAGTACTATTTTGAAGTATAAAGGCAAAATACTCAGCTATTGAATTTTTCTACAGATGCTACAATGAACAAAACATTGTAGTATAAATGATGTCAATCAAAGAAGTGGCAAGCATGTCAATTTCCAATGCCAATATCTACTAATAATTGCAGAAATATTATCTTCCAACTGAATCAACATACATAATCCTGATTAAACACCATAAAGAGTCCAGAAGCATGGGCTTCATAAGCAATAAATCACCAAAAAATTATATTCACCTAAAGCAGTTCATCTCATCCCAGGTTTTCTGATTGCATGAAAAATAAAATCAAATTTTTAAAGTGGCTTTAGTACAGGGGGAAAAACAACAGTGGCTTAATTTGTAAAAATGTTGAAATGTGAAATTTTCTATAGTTCAAAATACCAAGAAACAAAATAAAAAAATTCTTTGTTTTTCCATAAATACTGCAGTTAAAGTAAGAAATTGACCTCATCTATAAGTGCAACTACAAATTCATCATGGTAGCGACCAAGCCCTCCAGTGAGAACAGCAATAAGATGTACTTGACTATATTTCCCCTTGTGAACCTTCAAGAAGCACTTTAAGATGTATGGTTCACATTCAGACCAAGGTAGTTTGCGCAGCTGACGCAGAACATGCTCCACTGTCGACTTGTCAAGATCAGAGAAAATCAGTTTTCTGATATACTGCAAAGGGAAAACAAACTTCCTTAGTGCAGTTCATAGGAATGAAAAGAGAAAGGTTCAACAAGTAAAAAAAAAACAAACCTGATGTAATGGAGGACGGACTTTAGTAACTCGAGCAGAACGCTCAGGAGGTTTGCACAAGTAATAGGCATTTTCAACCAATGTACTATGACGGGGATCCAAATTCTTCACATTTTTCAGTCGCATCAGAATCTCCAACATGTTTGCCATGCGTATGGTAGTTTCAGGCGATCGATACAAAAACCGACCACAAATTTCAAGAAGATTGCAAGCAACATCAATGTTATGATGAGTGAAATCATCAAGACATGCCTGAATAATATTGAAGTAAATTAAATTACAGAATTTTCAAATGAGTCCCGCTTCCTAACAAATTGAGGTTACATTACAATGACCGATGACAGAATAGAAATCACAGGTATGCCAAGTCAAATCATGTTATCTGTTACCTATTCAACATTCAACATGTATGACTCACAAAACATAATGCCTATGTAATAAAGGATTTGGAGAAATCAAACAAGAAAAAAAAAAATCCAAATCTACCACTATTCTTGCATATTTTAGGAAAAAGTACAAAAATAACCAGAACAATACAGGATTTGTTTTCTAAGCAAAGTTCATGCAGGGTTATTGAACTAAGTAATTCCAGCACATACTAAATAGCAGGAAAGAATTTTGTCCTTGGTTCCTACATAGAAGTAGGACATTTAAGAACTTAATAGATACAGATGCCCACCATGATTTAAAAACTCGAGCCGTGCCTAGTTTCGGTCTCATACCGCAACGATTCGGTTTTAGTACCGTATCGTGTCATGCTGACATAATTTCAGTATTTTTTAAATATAAAATATATTAATTAAAAATAAATTTTTAATATAAATATTTAAATATAAAAAATATATATTAAATTAATAAGATAATTTTATTAGGCTTTAATTAAGCATATTTAAATTATCTCAATCATAGCTAGAGTTGATTAAAACTATTAACATAAGTTATTATTTAATTAAATTAAAACCTTCCCCAGCCCCGCGGGAAGCGTTTGGACGCGTCGCCGAGCCAATGCAACGCCTTCGGATGCGCCGGGCCAACACCTCCCGACAAGTTGCCGAGCCCGCACGACGCCTCCGGACGCGCATCACCGGCCAGCGCGGAGCATCCACAGGCCTCGGGGCGCGCCAGAACCCAGAGGTGTGCCTTGCTGTCCAGTGAGCGAAACGAAATGTTTCGCCCGTATCAGCGAAACGGAAGGAGATTTTAATCCATGATGCCAACCACCAGGGCTCTTGGAGTTTCATGTAAAGCTACCATCTTTTAACTGGCCCATCCTAACTTGACTCCTAATAAAACTTTCTTTGCCCCGAAATAACATTAGCGTAAACCAAATTAAACACCACAGGAGTAGTAGAGTAGACTCAACAAAATCTAGCCTATCACATCATAGTGCAACACTTTCATCAAGTCTCTAAAATTGCAATCTCAAAAGAGGTTAATTATTTGTTTCTTTTCTCCCGATTAGACATCAGAATTCAAACTCCTCTATGACATCTAGTCCTAGTCCATTGGATTAATGTCAAATATTACTTAATCTCTCACATGATATTTTTCCTCGTTTATGTCACAACAGTAGCTACTAAAACCTTATCTAATTTACTCTACAATTCTTCATAATTCAACATTCCATTTATAGAAAACTTCAATGACACGGAGTCTTTTCAATTTGAAAGAAATAGAGGAAGGAAATACTCGACAAAGATTTATTTCAGATCAACTCAATCACAGTGTAAACCATTGATCGTCAACCATTGCACCAATACAGTATCTTCCTTGTATCATTCAGTCCTATGTTTTTTATTTGTGAGACTTTTGGCAGAACATAAATCAATATCTACACTGCAGCTTGAAGGAGGGTACTAGAGTTAATAGTTTAAATCAACATTGGTTCTTTTGTCATCAGGTGCTATAAATGTTAGTCTAATAAATATCTAAGCAGAATTTTACCCCTCTACTATCTGATACTTTTCCTTGAGTTCCCAGCTTTTAGGCCTAATCTGACATGGAATGTGTTAGATCGTGAAATGCAACTAGGATAACCAGATCCTCACTTTTCTTTCGTGTGTTTGTCTATAAATTAGTTTGTACGCAGTGGGAAATATAAAATAACACAAACATAAAATCACACGCAAACTAACGACTGGACAATTTATATGGCTCGAGACTTCCATCACTTACCAAGCATCCAATGGTCCCATCACTTGTCAAGCATCTAGTTCACCTTGACCTGCTAAAGTTCCACTGCCACACATCCGGTCTCACTGACTTGCTTGAACTTTCACTACCAATACCTATTGCACTTTCCTCTTACCAACTTCTTGTTGCACTTTTATTTGCCAATTTCCTATTGAACTTCTCCATCTACCAAATTTTTGTTTGGCTTGGATCTGTTTAGATTTTATCCAATGTCAAATATTTGGTTGACCTACTTGACACATCTACCTAGAACAGAATGTAAACCCATACATTCCTCAACCTTTAACCTTATCTTGGTTTGTAGTTGATGAACCAACGGTATATGAGTTTGCACCTAAATAAATCTGCTTGTTGACCTCTAAATCTTCCAGCCATCTATTGACTCATGAATTAGTAAATCTCAGCAAATTAACAGCGATTTCGCATCAACCAGTCATTAACTTAGTTCTAGCATCATGAAGAAAACTCTCAACTCAATTAACCACATAGAAAATGGTTCTTAAATGTCAATGGAAATAAACACAAGGTATACTTGGAATATATAGCCCACAACAGGCATACTAAGGAGTCCATCCACACACAGGATCCAGGTTATCAGTGTGCTTCCAATAAAAAACATTGACATCTTCCATCTGACATGAGAAAGTTGCTGTAAAAGCTAAACCAAATCAAACCACAAGCTATAAATAAAAAACAACCAACAAACAATATGAAGGTACTTCCACAAGGTTTCCTATGTAATTTCAAAGCATCAAAGGCAAACATAAGTGAAGATAGAAGGAACGACCAAAGTTGTTGCATAACAAAAACAAAATCTTGCAAATTGATTCTAGGGAATGACAACAGAAAAGGAGACTCTTAAAAGGGTTAAAAAAAAGATATCAGGAGGCAATCACCTAACAAGCAATATCCACCTAGATAGGAAAGTTTGATTTTACAGTTATAGAGTCATGAATCTTAATAACAAATGAACAGTGCAAACTGCAAAATAATAAATAAAGTACATTGGGCAACCAGACTTACGATATATCGAAAATCTAAACAAGACTTACAATTTCAAGCATACCTTCAAGCAACCAAAAACAAGACCTGCAGATGCAATTTTGAACTTGCTTAGTTCTCCAATAAACCTAATGTTCTTTATCTTTGTCTCGATATTGGTTTGATCCTAAAAATGGGAAATCACAACTTGGAATATTAACAGCGTTAAAAATATTTGTACACATGTTTCAACAGAACAAATAGCTGACTTTGAGAATAACCCTTTCTGATCTGAAATTTAGCATTCAACAAGGTTGCTGTGAAGCTCCAAATATACCTTCTTATTTATGAGAAAGTTGAACTCCTCTTCTAGCATTGACAATAGCATTGGTGGCACATCCTTCATACATGTTGACAATGTTGCCACCATTCGAGAATAGTATGGCAACAACTCTAAGGAAGTCCTCGGTACATTGAAGAGTGCTCGAACTAATTTCTTTCTATTTGTCTTAGAATTCAAGTAACAAAACTCTACCTGAGAGAAGTCACATAGTTTTATATTTTGCATCAGCTCTTAGTAGCAAACAACATAAAGCATAAAACAGAAATGAACCAAATGGCCTCACCGTCAGCTGATCAATAAGATCGCGGCTTACACAACCCGGAAGTCTCTGTAACAGACTATCCAAACTCGTTCCATCAAGACCTTTTATCTTATCCTTCTCCCCATCTTTCTTTTCAGTGTCATCTTTAGGTTTTTCTTTATCAGAATCTCTCATTTTTTCCTTATCTTTTTCATCTTTATCCTTTCCCTTTACTTCTGTTTTACACTTCGGTGAAGATTCTGAATCAACACAAGTCTCAGTAGCATCCTGTGTATCAGTGTCTAGCTCCAATGTATTTTCCTAATAAAACAAAATACTACAAAATTAAACTCATGAAGGAATAATAACTTATAAGATAATTAAACGTGGTGAAGGAGTGACCAACATGACTCCCTAGCTTCTAGAATTTAATAGGTATTGCAAATTATAATTAAATATATAATCAATCTTCCAAGCATTTTCACTCAACAAATCTTACTAACTTCAATAATCATACCCAACAATATTTTGGAACAAAAAAGGGTTCATATACTTATATACGCATTTTTTTATGCCTACTGATGGTGTATAGCTTATCACATGAGAAAAATTGGAATGCATTTGAACATTTTAGTAATCTAGACCAAAATATGTTAAATGATAACTATTAAGGTGTGTTTAGCTAGCAAGAAAAAGTAATCCATGCATTGGTAATAATTCCATGAAATCATTATTCTTTGATGATCCTTCTTAAATAGTACTTCCACCATTTCAAAGAATGCGTATTCATAGTATCTTCCATCTTCCAAGGCAGAAAAAAAAGAGGGTTGAACAAATCAGACTGGCCGTAGCAAACAAAATGAGATTGGGGAACTGGCTGGGACGAGTAGGATAAGATGATTTGAGCAGGCCAAGAAGATTAGGCAAGATGACTAAGTCGAGTAGGACAACTAGGATCAACAGGTTTGCCAAATTTGGTGAGACAAATAAGTCAAGCGAGCTGTTAGGCTAGAGCATCCAGCAGTACAGACAAGTTGATGGACTAGGGTCCTAGAGAAACTGAAAGAGCTGAGAAAACCAAACATATCGACAAATAGAGTAGGTTGAATGGTCAACATAGGCAATAAACCAAAACGGTAGAGATGGCAATTGGACCAAGTCCATCATGGACTCTCAAAGGAAGTAGAATGTTTGATTACAAAATGGGATATCTCACTTCTTAAATTTGTTTTTGTTTTTGATTTTAATTCTTTATTTTTTATATTTTTTGTATAATTTGTAAATGAATAAATAAAAAATACTAGAACCGCAAGTCGAAGCTAGGTTGGTTCACTGAAATCCATGCTCGCCAGGGCACATCATGAAAAGGACTGGGTTAGGTTTGACTCCATGCACTGTTTTCTAAACCAATCAGATTCATTCAAAGACAATCATGTCCAAAAAGATGCAAATTATAATATATTTAGATGGTTGTAGTTTTATACATTGACCAGTCATTGCTCTCTATCTAAAAGATATATTTCTGAATCCCACTTGCAACTATGCTGAGTCATGAGGGAAAGAAGAAAAGGGTAGAAAATGGAAGGAAAAGAAAGAAAAGGAATTGTACTAGTTTTCATTTGCATACATGGGAACTGGGAAGGATGACAATTACAGAGTTCTTAAAGTTGTATTTTGTCAGAATAACCTTCCACAATTAACTCAGGATATAACAACTAGAAACCTCACTTCCATGATTAGCATGAATTTTCTGAAGAAACTACCAAATCAATAGTATTAATGGTTACCAGCGATGGAACATTAGTATAATATCATTATTTAACATATTTATTTGTATATTAGGTTTGTGAAAAATAATTTAGCATTCTCCAACCCTCTGTTTGGGAGGAGGTGAGGGAAGGGTAAGTAAAGGGAAGGTAACATTTACCCTTGTTTGGGAAGAAGGTGAGGGAAGGAGGTGAGGGGAGGGAGGGGGAACTTTTACCCTCCCTTACCCCTCAAATGAACTATTTTCTTACACCCCATTTTGGGGTGTAAGGAAGTTACCTTTCCTTTCCCTTCCTTTCCTTCCCTTTCCATTAATGAACCTCCCCTCACCCCATCCAAACAGAGGGCAAGTGTCCAATATAGTGCTTTTGAGTTAAACTGCATAATGCCATAATAATGATCAAGATTAAAGTCCATGGTAGCTACTAATGCACTACAAGTTATATGCTATTACACATATCATACAGAACATCCTAGATAATATAAGTCAGGTGAACATGCACTACTGAGGCATGCGCTAGATTTCCCAATACCGAGTAGCATGCATCTTTCTGGTTAAAACACCTCAGGAGAACTTCCCCAGATAAATCTGAATATAAATAAATAAATGTAAAGGCCAATTAATTCTTACACTTTGCTGATCATGCGTTTTCAGTTGTTGGTCATTCAACTTTGGTTCAGCTTCTCCAAGTAAAACAGCAGGAACAAATGCTCTGATGAGTAACAAAACACAATAAGATTCCCAACTGATTGTTTGATAAAATTCTTAAACCATGAGAATAAACAACATAAGTACAACCAATAAATTACACTATAGCATTTCTGTAGGTTAAAAAATAAATGATGACTACTTCCAAACAAACCTGAGGTCAGGTAATGACTCATAAAATGCCCTTGTATTTTCATCATCCCATACAGGTTCAAGAATAGATGCCTCTTTCACTGAAGTGGAA
>JBAMIE010024875.1:0-19290 GCA_037177295.1 Kaempferia parviflora
TGTTTGTATATGTTAGGACTTACTTTTGATGTTTTATTGGGGAATTATATTCTTTTATACATTTATATATTTTTAAATAAATTGAAAAATAAAATTATTTTTAAAATTTATCATAATTTTATAAAATAAGGACTATTTTATATTTTTTTCATAGGGATTATTTTTCTTTAATATTCATATTCATATGTTAAAGATTATTTTATTTTAAATATGTTTAATGAAATATAATGAAAGGGTAATTTAGTCATTCCACACTTTATTTTTTAGAAAATGTTATCGAAAAATGATTCGAGGGACTAAATTGAAGTAAATTGAAACCATAGGGATTATTTTACATTTTAATTGAAAGCTTAGGGATCAAAATGAATTTTACCCCCACTCAATAGGGTCCTAATCAATTGAACTTTTTATTGTTGTCTTCCACATACCGAGCTAACACATGTGGATTTCTAAAGTTGAAAGTTGTGTCTACCAATGCTTGGATTCTTTGTTTATGCAATCCTATACCAATGCTCATTTTAACAACCATCCTTGTAAAGTTAAGTAGTTAATTTTAAGTGATGACTGATGATTTTTAGCTCTAGACATGGGTATTCTCTGTCATTAACCAAAAAGGAGACCTTTTCATCCTAGTTTTTCTTAGGAATGCCAAGGTAAAAAGATAATGATCCTTCTTAGGGACATCAAGTTCTCACATTGACTTGTAATCCTTACAAGAGAAAAAATTCAATGATTCATTACTGCATTAGAAAGCCAAAAGTTTGTACCAATCAGCTATTCAATGAATAATTGGTTCTTGGTTGGATGCTGGACGGATATGCCTATTTTTACACTATTTATGTCTGCAATACCTTTGTGCATTTGATTTCACAATTTCATTCAAGGGTTTAAAAAACTTGTGGTTGAGCTGCAATGTTGTGAACGAGGCAGGTAGATACTATGCTTTATTACAGTGAACTTTCAATATAAACCTTGTAAGGATATTTCTGCATTTTTTATCAAAAAGGTGGACCAAAGGAGCTGGTTTTTGCAGTTTGTTGTTTAGAGGTCAAACCCACAGTATGAACCTTATTGAATGACGTTTTAGTCACTAGAGCAATTATGAATTGATAATATCTTGAACAAGTTGATGACCTGTGTATTTCATGCTAGTTGTGAAAATATATAGGAAAATTATTTTACCATAAGATTTAGAATTCCTTTTAGAATTTTAATATTATCACTTGTTGAGATTATAAATTTTACTATTTTTATCTCCCAAAATTTTAATATTTTGAAATAATCTTTCAAATTTGTTGTCTTATTTTTTTAAACACTGAAATAATATGGACTCAAAAAAATATTTTTACATGTAGAATTGAGTAGAATATAGACATAGAGAGCATGTGAATTATATTTAATTCTAGGAATTCTTGATTAAAAAATAGTATGCAATTAAATTACAATAATAAAATATATATTTAAAACATTTTAATCAAATTAAAATTAATAAGAGGTCAAATCTATGGACAAGATATCCATGGATAAATATGACCATAAAGAAAAACTATTGGGATTGAGTATAAGAGCATCCACAATGTTAAAATTATTTAATTTATTTGAAGTGGCATTGTGGGGGCAACAAAAAACCCTTACAAGGGCTCCTACTGTTGGAGATGCCCTAAGTTCCCCAAGTCCCCATCTAATTGTTGGCAACCATGATGACACATCACATACATTAATTGTATGCTAAAGGACACATGACCAATTGGATGATAATAATCAATGTAGACGTCTTCGATTGAAATCTTAAGTTTATACATTATAACAAAGTAGGAATTCTTATTGTTCACATAGCCTTTAATATCTAGCTATATATATATAGTTGTTACTTGTGTATGTTGCTCATGCATGTATGATTCTATGAACAAGGGATCATGGCATCCCTCATACTTCATAAAATTACCATTATTACAAATTTACAGTGTCGGGTGCTAGAACAGATAAAATTAAAAATCCTGTCTTTAATCAATTAACTCCAATAGATAAAAGAAAATGATAAGATGCTATATAGATCTTCAAGGGCAATGGCTACTTCTTGTTAAGATGGATACATATTGGTTTCTTGTGATACTTTTTTTTTTCCTTGGTGTCAATGTTTTTTTATTCTCACATGTGGCCTTAAGAAGTTTTTTACAGAATTTTTATGAAGATCTCTTTGAGGAGCTAAGCAAGTATGGGGAGATTGAAAGCCTTAACGTTTGTGACAACCTGGCTGATCACATGGTAATCAACTGCTGATTCAATGCTTGTTAATCTTATATTATTATAGAGAAAATTTGATCTACTTGTAATTTGAGGCACTGAATCCACTTTGTTGATCATAGAATTTTGTGTGTTACACTTTCTTTCATTTTCAGGTTGGTAATGTGTATGTTCAGTTTAGAGAGGAAGAGCATGCTGCAAATGCACTTCGCAACCTGACTGGAAGGTTTTATGCAGGTATTTTTATCCTTAGTATTACATTGCATGCTATTGTTCATTTTCATTAATATTCTAAAATGGAAATTCATGTCGCTTGATATCCAATTATTGTAGGTTTCTTCTTTCTTCTCACTGGTTTTTTATGTTGCAGGGCGTCCAATTATTGTAGATTTCTCTCCTGTTACTGATTTCCGAGAGGCTACATGTAGGCAATATGAAGAAAACACCTGCAATCGAGGTGGATATTGCAATTTTATGCATTTGAAACAAATTAGCAGGTATTTCATTCTGTTGTCTGATAACTTCAAGAATTTTAGTTGTTTTTGTGATGTTTTCTCTAATTGGCAGGGAATTGAGGCGGAAATTGTTTGGGGGAAACAGGAGGCATCGCAGAAGTCATAGTAGAAGCAGAAGCCCTCATGGCCACCGTGGTTATGAAGATCGTCCTGTAAACCGTAGTCATGGTAGGCGTCATTCTGACAGGGATCAATATTCTGAAGAACGTATCAGAAAACCGAGGAGTCGTAGCCCTGGTCGTAGAAGGAACCGCAGTAGAAGCCCTGGAGGAAGAAGGAACAGAAGTCCTATTAGAGAAGGAAGTGCTGAGCGAAGGGCCAAAATTGAGCAATGGAACAGGGAAAGGGAACAAACTGAAGCTGCTAGAAGGAACAACGAATACACTCAAAATGGCCAGCAGAATGATGACTATCCTCATCAGGATCAAGAAAGTTGATTGATGATTCAATGGTTCGTTACTTGCTTCTTTGATTTTTTTTTTATTGTCTTAGTGTAAGATTGCCTCTTCGTATAACTACTTGTTCACAAAAATATAGCTTACAGTCCATTTTCCACTGTGCAGGTGGTGTGCAGGTTCAAAGTCCTGTTCAGTGGAATATTTAAAAAGAAATTAAAAACCTCTCTAGAGAAATTCAAAACAATCACCTACTTGCCTGCATTTGTTTGGTTTTATTTGGTTTAAAACTGCACCATTTAGGTAAATTGGCTTTTGCAGGGATGCCTAACATCCTATTCATCTGTCGACCATTCATTAATTATTTACCCATTTCTTATTTTTCTTGTTAGCCACTTTGCAGCATATATGCCAAATTTTCATTTGAATTCTTTAATTAATCATCTTGCTTCAGGCCTACATTCTGTTGAAAATATTTTTAAACTAAGGATGCACTTTGATTATTTTATAACTGCCACCCGGTACATGAATAATCAAAGGGCTTGCTCTCCGTTTTTGTCAGGTAGGTTTTTTTTTTCCCGCTAGCCTTGTTCAATGATTGGACCTACATGCCTGTTTCTTTGTTTGTTTTACATTTTGTTTTTGTTTTGTTTTGTTTTTTAGATTCAATGAGCTTATGTTCTTTACAAGTTTTGCAGGTCCAGGTGTTCCTGCGCCTTCACAGCTTCAACTCATCCCTTTTTCCTTAATGAACTTAATTTTCAGGACGGGCGTGACTTGCGAATTGACCAGAATCTGCCTCAGCAAGGCGTCTCAGTAGTGTGCTCTTTTGGAACTCTAGTACTTTGTAATGCTTTTACTTGTTGCAGGATGTGATGTAAAGACATAATCTACTTCTGTTTGGTATTTGCAAGATATGCATAATGTTAAGGACAATTGTGATTTATCTGCACCAATTGCTGCATCTGCTGCCTAAAGCCTTACATTTTTGTATGGGGAATACTACTCTTGTTGGGCCGTTGAATGCATTTGAAATCTAACCACCTCTTCAGACGCTAGACAATTTTCAATTGAATTCCTCAAAGTTTGATTGCATTGAAAAAATTCTTTAGATTCAACTGTCAGATGAGTTAGTACATCAATGTGTTATAACTTTTTGTATTTTCTTTTAAACAAACTGTAGCTTTTTTTTTTTTTTCATTTCTAACCTGACGTTTATAATTGTTTATTAAAAATAACATCTGTTAAATTTTTATTTCTATTATTAAAAAGGTCATGTGAGCATTATGTACAAAATTATGTAAAGACTAAAGAGGTTTGAATGTCTACATAGATTACATAATCTTGAATTTTTAATGCAAAACGTGGATTTTCTCTATTACATTAAAATTTTGACTATGTTGGAATGATTGATGTTTTCAAATATATTTTGCTAAGTTTAATGACTTCGTTAAATTATTTTAATAATGAAAGAATTAAAATTTAACGAAAAGATTTTAATATGATTTATAAATGTTAGGTTACATATGGAAAATTAATAATAAAAAAGGTGATGGATCAATGGAAATTGGTTGCCAATTGGATGTTGAAGTGGGACGAAGATGCTTGATCTATGCTCCACGATTTGACCTAGCGGGGTGTTTGGTTGACCTGCCCACTTTGGAGGGGAGAGTCAGGGTGCCAACGTCTTTCGGCGAAAACGGTTTAAATTGAAAGCAAAAGCAAAGTAAAGATTATCATTACGAGTGGGAGAGATTCCAAAGTAAATATTTCTAGATGCAAGAGAATTAAGAAAACGGTGAAGATCGTGACTGATCTTATGTGAAAATTGGGGATGTTTTAATTGTTTCAGTTATTTCTTAATTTAATTATCATTAATGATGGTAGCACTCACTGCTTGAACATTGTTGATCTGATAAACATAGAGCTCAAAAGACTGAGCTACATGGAGGGTCCAGGAGACTGAGCAAGAGGGAGAGTTCGGGTGGTTGAGCTATATGAGGAGCTCGGGAGGTCGAGTTGATCAAAGAGTTTCAAATTATTCGATGAGTAGAGAGTTGTACTGAACTCGTCTTAGGTATACTCAAAAATTTCTTGGAGTAAACAATTAAAGTGAAAGGTGATTATACTCATTTTAGATGTCTTTTATAGTTCATCCTCAGATTATATGAAGGGAAATAAATTACAGAGTTAATTTTATAGCCGACCACCAAGTGACTAAGGGGTGGGGGGAGTTTTTACCTAATGACATTCGTCCATTGCGAATTGATCTCTATCTCATCTAGCAAATTTATCGCTCTAACTAACTGGATACTCCATGGGACTCCTGAAGTAAACAATGTAAGTATGCCCTGCTGATTTAGAATGAATTAATTGATTTCATGGAATATCTCCCTCCCCCGTAATGGTGCAGTGTTAGAGTATTTTCTTAGTTTCCTATATATTTAACGATCGAATCTTAACTTTAGCGAATTAACTGATGAGTTTTTTTAATGGGCGATTGACTTAATGTTGGCGGGTTGATGGGTTACCCACTACAAGTGCTTCCCGATTTACCCTAGTAGCCGGTGGTAAATTTCCATGAGACCGGGTCGATCACCCCAAGATTAGTCAGCGTAAGCTAGATAGATACCTAGTGCCAACTAAAAAAAAGTATGAGATTCAACTGCCCCCTAGGCTACGTTGCAGGGTTAGGCCCTTCAAATGGTTAATTAGATATTTAAGGTTTGAATCTCAACTGTGGTGCACTGTAGAGATTTCCCTCTAGTTGGACGACAAACTTAAGAAAGTATCCACCTGCTAGCTGTGGATCGTTCTACCTTGATTCTCCTTGCTTTACTCATTATCGTCCATGGCTATGGTGGCTACAACGGGATGGTCATGGGTCTTGCTACTTGTTCCAATTGATGCTCCACGGATAGATTTGACTTCCTAGATAATCCGCAATCATGGAACTCTCCATGAGCGGGCATTAGATCATTATACCATGAGTTTCCTCAAATTTGTCATCTTCAAGCTTTATTTTTTGTCAATATAAAACACAAATTACAGTTATTCAAATTAAAAAGATAAAATGAATGCAAATACTAAAATTTACATAAAATATATATAGGATCGAAAAACGCTATAGGGGAAGGGTGAATAGTGTGCATCACTTTTTTATTTTATTTTTTGAAAATCACGTGTTAAAATAAAACAATGGAAATTAGAGAAAGAAAACCAAAGCTAAAATTTTTATTTTTTACTTGGTTCAAAGCCTTCAACGACTTCTACTCCAAGGTCTCGCACTCGTTAAGTGCTTTCGTTGGACAATCTACTAAAACTCGAATATTACAAGAACATATAGAATTTAAAGTGCAAGTAAATAAAGACAATTATACCAACAACTTAGAGTAGAAATGTGGGTATTGTCGCTGAAGTAGCGTTTCAACATTATAGTAAAATTTCGAAGCAGCACACGAGTATGAAAGTCGTAGTCAATTGATATTCTTATGTTGTTGATCGAAGCTTCTTTTATAGACTTTTTCATGCGCTTGGACCACCCCACGCGCCTCCACTGAAGCATATCTGATCCAGCTTCTTCGCTGAATTTATCCACTTCTAGATGCTTGGACCACTCTCGGGCACTGAATCACTGACTTGGTTGCACCTTGGTGAAACTCTATCCATGTCGCCTCTATCCAATCCTGAGTGCGTGAACCACTCCTGGGCGCCTAGAAGCTGACGTGCTTTGGCCAAACAGAGCATGCCAACGACACTCAACTGCTTCCATGGTTGGATTCAGGTCATTCCAGGCACCTAGATCTATCTGGTTGCTCAAACCTTCGGGTGCCTAGAATGTCGTAACTCCAACTTTGATTGTCTACATCATGAGTTAACATAACAAACAATATTAATGTAAATATTAAACATTTAAACAATCTCGAGGCTATCCGGTCCTAACTTTGAATTTCACTGAGACCCTAGGTCGAACCGACGCCTACTATTCCCTCAACAGAGAACGCGTCCTCATTGGATTTCTCCTCCAGTTATTTACCTCTACTTACTATTGAAAACTTACTTAACTCTGATCTCTTGACCCACCAGGTCTTCCTTCCAGATGCTCCATTTGGATTTCAACTAGTTGTCAAGTCCTGCACACTCAACTAGACTTCCTGCCAGATATCAATATATCTAGGCTTTTTGCTAGTTATCAGGTCCTATAGACATAACTAAACTTTATCCTGATGTCAAGTTCCATCAAGTATTTTAGTTCTGCATACTTGGTAAACAAATTAAAACACACAACATCTAACTTTAAGCTTTTGTCATACATTAAAACCTGAGTTTGATTATTAATGCTAATTGCACCAATAATATGCTCATGAAATGCAACAAATGTTTGATAAATAAGATAAAAAAAATATGTGCATAATTCACATACATCAGACACATACGGGATCAGAAAGAATGAGGAGCATCAGAGACTGCAGTGATATCTTAGCAGAAGATGCAAGCGAGTGAAAAAGATGGTACGGGAAGGGAGCCGATAGGATTGATGCATCCGAGGTATAAGAAGATGCAAAAGAGTACTTCGGTGGAGTGAGGATGCATGAATAGTGACCTGGAAGAGCTGTGCATCTGAAGGATAAGAATCTGAGAGGAAGCCTACATAAGGTAAGCTAGTGAGATGAGTTGAGCGCCTTGTACTCGGGATGGGAGTAAACTCAAAAATAGGCCGATTCAAGCAAAGTCGATTGGGTCAGAAGGTTTGGGTGATCAAAATAAGGGTTTTAGTAGATTAGATCTTCCGGTCGACCGAACTAGTACGTTTGGTCGACCTATGCACAATTTATCCATGATATATTTAGCATGATATCATTGGATTTGGATCAAGCAACCATAAGTCACATGGAAGCTGATCCAATAGCGCAGATCCTATGTAAGCAGTATTAGATGACTGGAGTGCAAGATCAAGTGATCGGATGCCACTTGGGATGCGATCTAGAATAGTGATCCTAACTTATCAAGTTTCAGCCGATTTGAGGGTAATCAAGCAATTGGAAATATGCCATGTCAACAACAGCGTTGAGTGAAGACCTCATGGAAGAGATTGACCTACCATATCAGTTGTTTTCAATCAATCGATAAGACTTTTTGATCGACTGAGCATGCCACATCAACACTTGATCATAGACTATAAAAGAAGGCGAGGAGCTCGTGTTCTCAACGCCACACAACCACGATCAATGATACATTCAAAGGTTATTGTTTTTCTTTCCTCCTTGTATCTTGTTATTAAATATTGTAAGGAACTTCTCCACCTCTAGTGAAGAGGAGAAGTATAGTGAACAAGTGACATGTTACATAAGCCTTGGACGTAGCACCCTAGGGTAGGGTTGTAAACAAGTCGAGCTGAGTCAAGCTTTGTGGTGTTCAAGCTTGTTTGATAAGATAATTGAGTTAAGCTGAGCTGAGCTTAAAATGAACCAAACTTTTAAAATGATTGTTCAAACTTGGTTATGTTTATTTTTTATGATCTTGAGCTTGTTTGAAGCTTGACTTAAGTTTAGTTCATTTAGATGTTATTGAGCTCTCAATTCAAGCTTGGCTTGAGCTTGGTTCGAGATTGTTTCATTTAGATGTCATCGAGTTCTCAGTTTAGCTTGTTTGATTGTTTGAAACTTTTGCTTACTTAATTGGTTATTGAGTTTGATAATTCAAATTTATTTATTTATTTTATTTATTTTGTTTTTTTAGCATGTTGATAAGAGTTTTATTAATGAATATTGTTTATTATTGTTATTCAAGAATATTGTTCACGAATATTGTTCACGAACATTAACAAGCTAAACACGTATGTGTTCAATCTTGTTTGTTTAGTTTAACGAGCTATTTTTATTTATTTATTTAATTGATTTTGTGTATATTGAACAAACATAAATAATATTTTACCAAACTAAATACTAAACTTATTCACGAATATTTAGTTCATTTACCGCCTACCCCGTAAACTAAGAAAATAATCATGTTCATCTTTATATTTGTTATTTATTCTGTTGAGAGGAATTCGAGGACAGAACTTCAATTTTGAGCGGGAATCACTTTCCTTAAGGAAATTTTGCCCCCACTATGTTGCTGCTGGGTTGAATGACAAATTCCCTCCAGGATACTCAAAATGAAAATAGAATTTATAGACAGCAAATCTATAAATTCTCCCCAGGACAAAACAGAGTAAAAAAAGTGATTGCCGAGAAGTTGATCAACCGATGTTTTTATAATGAACGATGCAACCTTTGAGAAAGGTTGCGGAGGTGTCTGTTCGTGAAACGACACGCTAACCATCGCATTGGTTCACACAAAAAAATATTAATAAAATCCGAAATTCAGATTTTATATATATATATTTTATTTGTTCGCACCGCGCCTGCGTGCCAAGTGCCCATCTTTGATATATATATATATATATTCCACTTGGTCACCCATCCAATGCAACATGGTTAATCCACATCCTTTAATAAGTCTATCAATCTACTCCTTCCTTTTCAATATGGGACTAAACACATGTCACTAACTATATTCAACATATTCTACTTAATTTAATGTATGCTCTGCTGAGCAATTATTTACTCTACTTAATTTCCCCTCTGCGCTTTTGCCATACTCTTTAAATAGTGCCTTTGAAATGGAGGCTTTATACTGGTTATAAAATCATATGAGATCCTATTGAAAAGGTTGAAAATGTAATATTAAATTTAGGATGATTGGTTCGATCCTATAGAAGCTTTGATTAGTTATTAAAGTAAATTGGGAAGCAGTTGTGTAAGACCGTCTCAAAGACTAAGGGGGCGTTTGGTTTACATGTTTTTCATTTTCATTTTCTAAAAAATAAGTAATTTCCAGAAAATAGAAAATGATAATTTGTCATTTTCTATTTTTCTAGAAAATATTATATCTTTTTCTAGAAAATAAATATGAAAAATGTAAACCAAACACTATTTTTTAGAAAATACGCGTTTTCCAGAAAATGAAAATGGAAAACACGCTAACCAAACGCCCCCTAATATTATGTAGTTGCGCACCCTATTTTAAGAAAAAAAAATTCCTATAAATGTGTTGTAGCTAAGATTAAACCGCAAATGCTTGGGTAACAACTTAAAGCCCTTCTGTTGCACCGTAGACTCGGGGGTAAAAAAAATATTAAACTAAGTAATACCAAACCTGGGCTGAGCAACATGACTCATAGAAGTTTTCCACCGACCGTCCAGGTAAATCGGAAAGTGCTCATGGCAAGTGACCCAGAAACCCAACATCCCATGGTTGCACGCCTCATTTGGAAAATAAAAAATCTTTACAAATGCATCGTAGCTGAGATCTAGCCACAGATCTAGGTGATAACTTGACGCTCTTCTGCTACACTGTAGCCTAGGACTTCACACACATCTATGATCCACTTAACCTCAATTGGACGAGGGATGAATAATGTCCCTACAGTGGTGCTCAGTTGGTTAGAGAGTAACAGCTTTACTACAACGAGTAAGAGATCAATTCTTAGTGCGCACATATTTTTGAGAAAAAAAAAAAATTCTTCTCACCCTCTATCTATTTAGTAGTCGATTATAATTTAACCTCATAATTTATATCTCGAAACGGATTGTGAAAAATATTTGAGAGGTAAGCATCTTTTCAACAAAGAGGTTGGCTCATATGATTTTATTTTCTAATAAAAAAAACAAACAATGAATGTATATCTTTGTATGCATTTCAAGTTAAGAGTACGCAAAGACATAAAAATGAATGCTAATATAATTATTTAACTTGCTTCAACCTCTATTCTAAAAACTATTTAGCAAATGTATTTTGTTTTTTTTTCCAATTTATATAACTACTCTTTAAATTATTTACAAATATAAATACGTAGTATATGTTTTTCTATCGTTGAGTTTGGACGGGACCATTAAGCTTGCACAGTGTTCGGAGGTTGAGTCATGTTTCAGGCGGTTGGGACTGGGAAACCCAAAATTGACCCTTCGTCTTAAACACTGATCAGCATTCACTTTGACATGTCGCATCGGAAGTGCGGCTTTTCCGCCGTCTCTCCTCTTCGTCCACTTCGTCTTACACACTGTTCCATTAGGGCACGGAATGCGTGGTGTCGGAGTTCCTATGGCGTCGACAGTGCCCTTCGTCTGCGCTGCCGCCCGCCGCTCCTTTGGTTCATCGCCACCGACATCTTTTCCGACGGCACCTCAAGGCCCCAACCAACTGCCGCCACCTTATACTGCTCCACCGCAAGGTTCTGGAGTAAAATGGAAGGAAACCATGACAGCTAAGGCTATGAATCTACGATTGACGCCAAAAAGTGGTGCAAGAGGAAACCACACCTGTTATCCCATTATTGCCGGGAGAACATATCATGGATCTTTGCTTATCCTGGAGCAAGAGGTGGTGGAGGAGGAGTAAAGCATACATTTGAGGTGTGGAATGTCAGCCGCTAATACTCTTATACTTCAAGTCACGAGGAGACCGCCATCATGATTGTCTTCCAACCTTCGAAGCCAAGCCAAGATTTTTTTCAACTGTGAAAGCATGAGAGCTCTTCCATGGCTTGCTTTTTTTCTTTAAAGTAACTTTCTCTTTTTGCCTCGTATGGTCTCTTGGTTTATATTAGACCACTAAACTCCAGTTATTTATTGCGTAGCTTGAATTGCCGATCAAATTCCTAAGAGCATGGAAACAATAGTAGGCTTATTTACTCTTCTAATTATTCCTTTGTTGATAATAAATGTGAGCTGTAGCGGAGAGGAGAGTTCTTCTCCTCAGAGCAACAACCTTTGGTTTGATGGTTATGGAGAAGAAGAGCAGGAATATGGAGGAGAACGCCAGGATGAAATGGATTCATTTCTGATGCTCAAAAGTGAAAAGGGGGCACGCATTCCTGTGAACGTTGATAGCTTTGGAGCTGTTGGTGATGGAGTAGCAGATGACACTCAGGTGGAGCTACACCAGCTAGTGTAACTAGTTCTTGCATTAGCATCTTTTGCTTGAAAAACTACTTTGACATCCGGTTGATATATCCTGGGGCAAAACTGGACATTTTTATTCTATTTTTGAGCATACTACATACTTAGTTTGCATCATTTTTGGAAATCTATTTTTATTATTGGAATGCATCTATAATCTATACTTCTCATAGGAACTTCTTAATAATTGAAACTGTTTAAAGTCACCACTATCTAATTTGATGTTTAATACTGCTATTTTCTCTATAATCTTGGCATAAGTTCACACGGCTCTATGAATATTTCCAATAATTTTCTAGATTTTAGTAACTAACCAATTTGAAAGGTCATTTTCAAACTTGCATAAGCACATATTGTCACTATTACAAAAAAAAAAATTATTGTGAGAGATCTATCATATTAACATAGCATCTACTTGATAGATTTGTCATGCTAAGTTCATTTTCCAATGTGGTTAAAGATTTTTGTTAATGGGGTATAGAAATTGTAGGTTCAGCCCTTCAGCAACTATATTTTCACTTTTAATTATGAAGATTTCAAAACTCAGTGATATTCAGTGCAACTGATTTTGGGAATCCCTCTACTGTTCCACCATAATATAATATTATTTGATTGTTGCATCATTGATTCGATTTACTTGCATTTAATTTCTTTTTCATTTCTAAAACTTTTGCTAGGCCTTTCAAAATGCTTGGGATGAGGCATGCTCTTTGAAGGATGCAGTTTTCCTAGTGCCAGAGAACCGTCGTTACAAGGTTAACGCCACAAAATTCGTAGGACCTTGTGAGAAAAATCTAATTATCCAGGTACTAATTCTACTTCTATTTGGCGCCTTGGCAAGGCATACATAATATTATACTTAAGTCTATATTTTCACATTAGTACTGAATGGTACTAGATGAACTAACCAATCATATTTATGATAAACCTGTTAATCGATTAAATTCACATGTTAAATTGTAGAGAGAAAAATTAAATAATTAAAGGTTTTAAGATAATAGGACTAAAACTAAATTGATGATGAAGAAATATAGTTTAGTAACAAGAAAAAAATGATGAAATAATAAAGATGGATGGACTTAAAATTCATGTAACTAAGAGCTTTAGATATCTTAGGACTTTTGTTCCTTGTAAAAGAGATATTGATGAAAATATTATTAATGTGATAAAGAGTAGCTGGTCTAAATCAAGAGGAACTTTTGGAGTCA
This sequence comes from Kaempferia parviflora, assembly GCA_037177295.1. Classification (NCBI taxonomy): domain Eukaryota; kingdom Viridiplantae; phylum Streptophyta; class Magnoliopsida; order Zingiberales; family Zingiberaceae; genus Kaempferia; species Kaempferia parviflora. The sequence continues at coordinate 13,365 of JBAMIE010024875.1, forward strand.
TGCCATCATCATGTTTCCTTATGCTAAAAGTAAAATTTTATATATAATTGTGGTATGACACACTATACTTTATGGATGTTTGTGTTGAGTTGTTAAGAATCAACACGATGCTAAAATAAATTTGCGGATTTAGTAGATTGGATAAAGGAAAAAACATTAATATTCAAGAACAATTGGGTGTAGAATCAACTACAGTGGATCAAAAGCAAAAATATGTTGACATGGTCTTGTTATGTCCAAAGGCAACAGATAAATTATATAGTTAAAATAGTAGAATCAACTACAGTGGAAGATATATAGGATAGAAAGGGACAAAAGAAAACAATAATCCAGGAAATAAAAAATAGCTTAATAAATTTTAATATTTCTAATATAATTGCATAGAGTTTAATGAAAGGATAAGATTCGTGTAGCTAACTCCAAATAGTTGCGACAAGCATGGCTTGGTGATGATGTGAATTTCCAGAACACAGAGTTTTTGTTTTTGTAATTTCTATCATGATGTATGAACAATTAACTTTTATTTCTAAAGTTATTTAAAATGTAATACGTACAACTTATCTTCCTGAGATATCATGGCATATATATAATTGATCAGGTGAGTGGGATAATAGTAGCACCGGAAGAGCCCAATGATTGGAATCCCAAATACTCAAAAATTTGGCTATCTTTCTCAAAGCTAAATGGAGTCAAGTTTCAGGGAGGTGGCATAATTGATGGTTCTGGTAGCAAATGGTGGGCTGCTTCCTGCAAAATCAACAAAAAAAATGTATGAAATATCTAATATGTCTGAATATTTTGTCTTTTACTTTATCCTCAAATCTCATTTTAGTTTTTTCTCTATTTGCAGCCATGCAAAGGGGCTCCTACGGTAAGATTTATGTGTATGCAAATATCTTCTAGGTTGATATTTCATCAAAATAAGATGCAGACCTAGAACATGTATTGTTACTAAAGCCTTTTATTGGCCAAATGTCTTGTCGACCAAGATGTCTCCGTCAAAAACTCACTAGAGGTTAAATGGTTTACCCTATTCCACAATACCTTTACTATTTTCAAGTCAGATTTTGATGAATGATTGATCAACCTTTAGGCAGCAATGAGTGGGTTATGGAGTATGTGTTTTGGAAATCTTCAGTTCAGGATATCTTTAACATCCCAACTTAATTATGCTAGCCATGGAACTACGCAAACTAATTATCATTTATACATTTTCAAATTTGTCAAATTAGTATACAAGAAAAAAATTTGTGATATGGTAACATTTTAGAAATACCATCAACAAGGCAAACAATATCTTGAATTTTAATTCATGATATTCATTGCAAGTCTTGTCATGGCCCATGCTGGGAAAAATATTTAGCAACGCTTTCTATGAGACTATGAAAATGTGACAAACAAGTTCATTTTGCTAACTTCCGTAAAAAGATACATTTGTGCCCTTGTTTATCATATTGATAATTGCTGATGTTACAGGCAGTTACAATTGATTCAAGCTCTGGGATAAGGGTGAAAGACCTCACTATCCAGTTTGCTCAGCAGATGCACTTCACAATATCCCGTTCTGAAGCCATAAGAATATCTGGAGTTCACATAATCGCCCCATCAGATAGCCCCAATACAGATGGTATTCACATTACTGATTCAACTAATGTTGCCATCCAGAATTGCCACATTGGAACAGGTACATGACTCATATATTGAAATAGATGTACATTAATCATCCTTCAGAATATTTATATTCATTTTTGTTTCTTGAGACGGCGTTATTGAGAAAGGTTTATTAAGGAGAAGAATAAGAGACAAAACAAATATTTCTAAATGTCAAACTCATTGAAGATCAATTAGATATCTTGTTTATTCAATAAGAAAAGTAATGAAGAAATAGAGGAAAGAAGAGAATTTTGTATATGACATTTTTTGACTAAAAATGCTTACGAAACATCACTATCATTGTGGTGGTTTTAGAGAAGAAAAGAACAGTGAAGTACATGTAGGATAATACACTTACTATTGATCATTTTATTGGTCAAATAGGGGATGATTGTATTTCAATTGTGAACGCCAGCAAAAATATCAAGATGAAAAGCATTGAATGTGGGCCAGGGCATGGAATCAGGTACCTCAAGTTTTAGGCATTTTAAGAATCATCTGCATGTTTGTAAGAACAACGTGATTTCTTTGTGTTGAATGCCTTTGTTAGCATAGGAAGCCTTGGGAAGGACAATTCAATAGGCATAGTTACAGGTGTTGTCTTGGACATGGCAAAACTTATTGGCACTACAAATGGTGTAAGAATAAAGACCTGGCAAGTAAGTACCTTGGAAACTTTCTTGATGTTCAGTGTGACCTTGTTCTTCAAATAAAGGTTACCTAGAAAGGACGTGGGATACTCTGGAAAGTTGATTGAAATATTTGCTATTTTTGTACAGGGAGGATCAGGATATGTTAAGGCAGTACGCTTTGAAAACGTGGAGATGATTGATGTTGAGAATCCAATAATCATAGACCAGTTTTACTGTGATTCACCAACCACTTGTATGAATCATGTAAGAAGCTTTTTTCTATTTTACAGCTTTGTGCATTAGATAAAATTCAAATGAAGAGAGAATGATTTTCAACACTTGGCTGTGGCATTTTCGGCAGCTATGTAGTCTCTAAGACTTAAAAAGCAAAGAATAATAATATCAGTAGTACTACAAAACTACAGATCTTGCACTTAAGTAGTTCTGATTAGCTATTTTCTAGCACAGCTTGATTAAGTAGTTTTGAACTTAATGTGCATATAAGGACATAAAGAAATTGGTTCAAGAATGCTTGTCAACATTGTAAGAATGCATGTTTCCAAGCTCATAATTTTTCATAAAAGCATCTTGTTTAATATTCATAAATGTGTGCGTACCTTGGTTAATCCTTTAGTTTATCAACATCAACAGCAGATACTTGTGGCAATATTCTTCTAATATTGTGTTAGTGGTGTAGAAGCTTGATTATTTAGATAGTTCTGAACTTTTTCTTTGGAGGATGATAAGTTATCTATTTTTCATAATCACTCTAGTAGTAATATCATTGTATGGCAATAAACAATTTCAATATCCTGATTATACAGTTAATTAAATGACTTCTCAAGTTATCCAAAGTTTGACAAGGATGTTTAGATCTATTGATAACAAACTAGGATTTGTAGTTGATTTTTTCTCTACAACATTAACTTGCTAAATACAAAATCAAGTATATATATTTTTTTCTTTATCTTTTCAGACATCAGCTGTGAACATAAGTCAAGTCATCTATAGGAATATAAGAGGGACGTCCAGGAGTCCTAATGCGATGAAATTTGCATGCAGCAATACTGTACCTTGCAGCAACATTGTACTGAACAACATCAACTTGGAGAGAGAGAATGGCACAGCAGAAACCTTCTGCAATTGTGCGATTGGATTTGATTATGGGGTTGTGCTGCCTAAGGCAGATTGCCTGAAGTCTTCTAGCTGTGGTGGAACTCAGGAAGATAACCAGAATCAGAAGCATGATCCTATTCCTACCCACACAGAGCTATGAACTTCGTATGCCTTTCTCAAGACAGTAAGCAAGATGAGATTCCTGCACGCTGCTATGGTTCTTAAAGAAGTGATAAAGCCTTTTTAAGCTATTATATAAGCTTGTCTGCACAATCAACTTTTAAGAAACTAAAATCTACACGAGTAGCAGAAATAGAATAGCTTGTGAAAAAAATTTATAGTGTGTCCTAGAATTAAGTATATGAATGCTTCCGGACTTTATAATCACCGGTTGCCCTTACTTTAAAATTGAATTTGTATGGTTACAGTTTCTCTCAGAAATGGTCTGATGCTTCTTGTACTGTGTTTGGAAACACACAGCGACAATATACTGCAGAATTATACTTAATATCAAAACTGATGGAACTGATTGATCGATGCTGGAATCATTGTCTCACTGATTGAACGATACTGAATCTATTCCATCTCATTTTACTAATACAGACACGTTTTCAACTCAGAAGAGATGATCAAATATTCAGTTGCCTTGATCAACTGTGTGAAGGGTCTTGTTACTATTTCCTCTCCTGCTATGGTGTGTTGCTAACAAAATCTGTGCTTGACCCATTTTTGTTTGTGGTTTGTTGAGCTTAGTTAGAAGGACTCGACCAGATTGGAGGACTTGGCCAAAGGTGAGTGCTCAATAACTCAGATTAGCTTGGCAGCTTGGACTGACTCAGCCTGTTGACCTGACTCAGTGATTCTGCGAGACTGTGATGGGGTCACATAGGCGTGTCCTGCTAACCTAGAGTGGGATTGATATCGGCAGTAACATGTATAATTTAAGATCACTTCTATGGTATTGCATTGTTTTGCAGAAATATTAACTATCTAAAAACTATGATTTCAACTTGGAAAACCTTATCGAATAGGATTGACAAGGTCACAAATTCATTATACACACCAGAGCTCTCCATGATAATACTAAGAAAAAATAAACAAAATCCCTGAGCACATAAACGTTATTATTTTAGTTATTATGCTTGCAGTGAATGAAGAGTGCTAGTTCGGATTAAGAAGGAATTGGGATCTCTAAGCTAAAGGTGTCAAAGGGGCTGAGCTACTTAGAAAGTGGTCTGATCCAACATAGTTTAGGTCATGCCCAGTAGCACCACAATATGACTTGTCAAGGGGGCCGAGATACCTAGAAACTGGACCAATCTAACATGTACTAGGTTGTACCTAGTATGAATTGCCAAATATTGGGTTGCACATGATGTGGTCTTTCAAAAACTAGGTTATATTATGTCGGGTGTAGTTGGGAATCGGATCATGGGTCTATAGGTGTTAGAAAAATTACAAAGGGACGGGCAGTCCGCAAAAGGATGATTAGCTGTGCATTTTAAGTTAAAATCATGGTAAATTGCTCTTAAATTTCTATGTAAATATTTAAGTTTGTTCAGTTCTCATGTTAAGAAAGTTATTTCCATTTTTAATTAAACATCGCTTTATTTTATAGTGCCCAATTAGATAGAAAATATATTAAATTTTAGTTTAAAGGGTGCTAAATTTAAGATGAATCATACCTTATTTTGAACTTTTTAACTTATATTTTACCACGTACCTCTAAAAAAATATGTGCGCAAGTAGTGTGTTATATATACTTGATTTTGAATATTTTATACCTAATAAAGTGATTATGTACCTTGATCAAGTATGTGATAAAAAGGTGATTCGCTCACCCCTAGCGCCCCAGTGCCCCAGCGCCCTCGTCAATCTGTCCCTGGGCCAACACAGTGAAGATAAATCACAAATGATTACTAGCTATTAGTGTAAATAGTTAAATCATAATACCTAGATCAAGTATATACCTTGATGATGTTGATTGATCTATTATAAATAATATCAATCGGATAGCAAATATATTAGATTTTAATTGAAATGGTGATGAATATTTTGTACATAATAAAGTGGATTATGTACCTTGATCAAGTATGTGAGAAAAAAGTGATTCGCTCGTCCTCAGTGCCTCTAGTACCCTTGTCAACCTGTCCCTGTGCCAACATGGAGGAGATAAATCAGGAGTAATTACTAGCCATTAGTACAAATGATTAAAATATAATACATTGATCAAGTATATACCTTGATGATGTTGATCGATCTATTGTAGATAATGCTCAATCGGATAGAAAAATATATTAGATTTTAGTTGAAATGATGATGAATTTAAGAAGAATTATATCTCTATTTAAATTTTTTATATTTTGCCATATGTCACATGTGGTAAAAGGTGAATCGCTCGCCACTAGCGCCACCACCAATCCGTCCCAAAGTTAACACGGAGGAAGTAAATCACGGGTGACTACTATCCATAAGTGCAAATGGTCAAGACATGTGGAAGGTATATGCTCGAGCACATCGATATT
>JBAMIE010025069.1:0-19280 GCA_037177295.1 Kaempferia parviflora
TAGGACCTAGGGTTACCTCCCCCTAGGGTTTTCCACCTGCCTAAGAACACTTAGGACTTTCCTGCACACTTCGTTCAGCTTGTTAGTCTAACAATAACCCTTAACTTTGAGCCCTTTGCCATAATCACAAATTAGGCTCAATTATTGGTGCTTCTAGCACCAACACTTCCCGATTGAAAGCCGCCGGAACAGTGAAAAGAACGGCGGCCCTCGTCTCCGGCAGAATTTGCCCTATTTCGAAGAGTTCTTCAACATTGCAGCTTATTCTTCTCTGGTCAAGCCTTGTCGATGTTCTAGCAGTGCTGACAGTAACTAGAGATGTTGTTCAACGATTCCCATGGTTCACAACAGATCGGATGAAGAGTTCTTCTCCACCCGACGGTGATTGATTGAGCAGAAAATAGAGCGGGCGAATCTGACCTCTTCGAAGCGTTCTTAGTTGAGATCGGATCATGTGTTGCTACATTAAAGTCCTTGATCATGTTGCTGATGTGATTCTCCAAGAGTTCTTAGAATCAATTCGCGTGTGACGGCGTGAAGAGAAGGATTCGCGATTGGTTGTGAAAGGGCTGTGTAGTTTAGTTTTTCTTTTTGTTTTAGCTATTGTTAAGTTTGTTTCCAAGGTATTTCCGAATTTGAATTCATCACTTTATGTTCATCATTAGTTGCTAGATCTAATCTTGCGCAATTTCAGTTCCATTAGTGATAGTTTCCTTCAAAGCATTTCTTTTGTTGAGTTGGCATAGATGATAATTTAGATTTAATTCTTGCTTAGTTGAATTCAAGTTAGATTTCGATTTCACGTTGATTTAGTTGATTAGATTTATTTTCTGCATTAGATCAGATTTAAGAAACCCAAAACCCCACATTTTATCAAGAGAAAATCCAAAAAAGAATCAAATTCTAGGTTAAACACCCATTACGAGTTCCTTTGAGAGATCGACTTTGAGCCCCTATTCTACATCACTATTCGTGTTTAGTTGAGGATTTTCCACATTTTTATTAATTTGATTGGCTCATTCGTGACACATCATTGGGAGAGTATCAATGCCCTGGAGGTCGCGAACACCAAGCAGGAAATCTTAGGGTCGAGGGTTGAAGTCTTGAGTCTCAGATGCTGAGTAAAAGTCCAAACGGTCTAGAGAACTGGTTTAGCAACAGGTAAACTCTCCTAAGAGGAGTAGGTGAGGACGCGTTCCCCGTTGAGGGAACAGTAGGCATCACTCCAACCTAGGGTTTCAGTTGAAATCTAAAAGTCAGGATCGGGCAGTCCCGAGACTGTCAAAATTAATTTATTAATCATATTTTACTTGTGCTAACTTGATCTTGTAAGGTATATTTGATTTTGGACTAATTTTCTTTGCAGAAAAGGAAAATAGACAAAAAGACCTCGAATGTACAGTGTCTGAGGCGCCTCCAAGGTAAGGGAGGCGCCTCGGGTGGTTCTTCCAAAGATGCCTCTGCGCAGAAGGTGCGAGGGGGCCTATAGTGGATGGAGGTGCCTTGGTGCAGGCGCGAAGGCGCTCAAAGCACCGGGAAGGCACCTCCACGTAAATAACTCTTGTGGGATAAGAGTTTCACCGTTGACCATCAGGTGGAGGACTTGAGGCGCATTCAGATGCTTGAAGGCGCCTCCAGCCGGATAGACTTGGACTTTTTCAGTGCTAAACTAGAGTGAGCTGGAGGCACCTCTAGCAGTATTAGAGGCGCCTCCAGCAGTATTAGAGGCGCCTCCAGCAGTATTGTAGGCATCTTCAACACTCTATAAAATTGTTGTTTGGCCAGCTTTCAAGAAACAACATATTCTTACGACCTTTCTACTATGCGCTACTTCAAAGACTATCCGATGACTCTGTGACGCGATTCCCGCGACCGAAAGCAAGATTCTCTAAATCCTAAGTCATCGGTATATTTCATTTCTGTACTTAATTTATATTCCTATAATTGACTTGTGTACTTGTAATTCGTCGAACTGCTAGTGGATTGCCCAAAGTAAACACTTAAAGAGTGTGGGCCTTGGAGTAGGAGTCACCACAGGTTCCGAACCAAGTAAAAATTGGTTGTGTTAGCATTGTATTCTCTCTTCTCTCTATCCTTATTTCCACTGCGTTTATCTTTGATTGCTTTAACTCGATCATTTTTCAAAAAAGTGAAAAAGTCACGAGCACTATTCACCTCCCCCCTCTCTAGCACTTTCGATCCTGCAAATTCTTCTTACCTTTGTTGACGGTTAGTCTTTCTAAAGTGGTTGGGCTCTAATACCACTTGTTGAGATTGGTGGACCAGCTATAAGGGTGAATAGCCTGCAATTGCAAATCACAACTTCTTTTGCTTTCTACTTAGCTAGCAATGACACATTGATTAATTAAAAATAAATAACATAAAAGTAAAGTAAGAGACAGAAGATTTATTTAGTTTAAAACCGGGGAGGTTACTAATCCAAGGCAATAAAAGCACATTAAAAATCTTCTTCTTTAACAAAGGTCGAAGGCGGAGTAGTTATTTACAACAATTGGAAGCTCAAGATGAATTACAAAAGTTTAAGAACAAGTGTGTCTTTTACAACTAACTTTAGGGTGTTATTTATAGCTTCCTAGTCGAAGTGACCATTTTATGACATGGACTATTGAGGTGCCTCAATAGGCTCCAGGCGCCTCCATATGGATAAAACTTTATCCACGTCACAAAGGCTCATTTGCTGATCTAGCGTGATTGAGGCGCCTGGATCCATTCGAGGGGCCTAGAGTCATCCAGGGTGCCTCGAGTCATAACGAAGAACTCTCTTTAGGCGCCCCAAGACAACTGAGGTGCCTCAAGTCCTCAGGGCGCAAGGAAACATCCAGGCTCACAACTATTGACCATTCTTCATTCTGCTTGCTTGGGTGATGTTCTAGTCATCCAGAGATGAGCTCACCCAAACCCAACTTCGGTCTTCTCCTCGAGTAGGCTTCCTCCCGGCTTCTCTTCCCTCGGATACACCACATGTATCCTTCCTACTCCACTAGTATACTCTTCCACAGCTCCTTGTCCCTCGGATATATTAAGCCCGTCGGCTCCCTTCTCGTGCTATCATTCTCGCTCGCTGCATCTTCTGATAGACTTCTTGTGTTCCTAAACTCCTACACACTTAGACATAAGGCAACAAAACACATAGAGCCTAACTTAACTTGGTTGATCAATATCTTTACAGTCTCAATGAGTGAAGTAACTAGAACAGAGTTTGGGTGTAACTGAAAGGGATAAAGTGTTCCGTCATCTTTTTCTTCATCTTCTCTCAGTCAGTTATTTGGGATTTGCCCTATATGTCTCATGAACACCGCATTTTCTCCCACTATACTGATACTCACCCCTTGATTCTGATGGCAATCAACTTGCTTAGTCAAAGATCTACTCCACTTCATTGATTCAATCAACAAACCCTTTGCATGTAATGTACAAGAAAATTTGTTTAGATCAACTTGAAAATCAAGGTCTCCATAAGGCTCATCCCGACCATGACATTTTAGGTGTGTAGCCCGTTAGTGATATGGGTTCTCGAAGATAGGCTCAAATCAACAATCTGAGATCTTTGAGATCTTGCATCTCTAGATGTTGAGTTAAATCTACAACTTGCCTCTGTAAATCCTCAATCGTCATTAAGCCCTAAATGCTACGACCACGATGCTCAGCTTCCTCAATCGAAACATATTTGTTGTTGCAACCGCAACCATGACGATGATGACCTTCCATTGGATCTGATCTAGTATGATACTAACTCACATCGGGTAGGATAGTGATTATCATGTGGGCTAACGACAAGGGGGAATTGAGGTGAAAACAAAAAGAAAAACCACTGAAAATAATGAGAAATCCATCATAATCTAGGTTTTACCAAAAAAAAATGAAACTTTATTAAAAATAGATAATAATCCTTCAAACAGCTAAACATGATATTTATATAGACAAATCCTAACTCATAAATACTTGACATACCAAAAATATCCAAAATACCATAAAAATAAAAAATACTAAAAAATAGTAAAAAAAAATTATTTGGATCTTCCAAAAAGGTCCTAAATAGGGAATTTGGGTCCGAAACTTGACGGTTACGGTTCCCCATTAACAAATATAGATCTCTAAATTTTACACATATGAGTACACACAAAATCTAATTCTAAGTTCCCAATCAAAAATTATAACTCATTGAAAATTAAGTACTCCTATATTAATCCTGCAGCAGATCTCAACTCAACCTACCTAAATTTATTGTCTTTGACCCCAATGAAAAATAGGCATTAACATATATAACTTGTAGTTAAAATTATGAATTTACTCTTTCCGGTAATGGCGGGGCCGCCATTATTCATCCGCCATCAAATATTTAAGTTTAATTCATTCATGCATTAATCATTGCATGTTGGTAGCACATGAACTTCCAAATCGCTGCTAGAATGGTTAATTAATAATGACAGGTCCAAAATAAGCAATGCAATTATCACTATCTCCCTAAACACTTTACAGGTAGATCCTTCATTTTTTTTTAAGACAAATAGTATTCTCCGCCAACTTCACAGTAGGTTTGGTTTATACACAATCAATTTTGGTATTTTATTTATATTTGTTTGATAATATATATAATATATATTCACAGTAGGTTTGGATATGTAATTAAATATTCACACTCGATGATCCTCCGTTGGTTGAGCTTTTCACATGCTTTCCCATGGCATTTGACCTCTTTCCCTTCGGCATTCGGCAGCAGGAATAAAAGTTAAATTCACAATTAAAATAAGTAATACAATAAGATTTTAATCTTAATTTATTTATAACATGTCTTGTTATACTTTTGGCGACTAAAAAACCACATGGCACCTCTGTTAATTCTACTTGTTTAATTTGATCGATGATTTAACTGGATCCATCTTGTATATATTTTTATATACAACTTAATCATTTAATTATTATCTGTCATGCGTATGCAGTTTGTTAGGTGTGTGTATACAGTTGGTTGCATGATTGAGCAAAGATCTCAGGGCTCCCTCCCATGACTGCACTTAAAAACCAAGTAATTAACGATCTCATGTAACAATAGAATTCATGAGTGAAACATTATACGCACCATTCACATGAAACAAAAAGGCATTATCTTATTTTATGGAACAAGGTTGAAGTACAAAACAACAAACATGAAAAACCTCACTGGTAGCATTTACTAAGCTTTCTATGCCCTGTTCAAGATATCAAAAATTTTTATAAAATAGCAGAAAGATTGTATAATCATCAACTTCATATTGGAATGGTGACTACTTTCATTCACCAACCAGAAAATTTTGATAAAAGAAGAGTCCTTCAAATAGCTTTCTGCTAGTTAAATATGGCAAGGAATCTTCATGTCTTTAAAGACAGCTAACTTTGCAACACAAGTAACACAGAAACAAGGCACAAATTTTAGATTCACTACGCAGAAGCAAACAATTTTAAATACAAGCGCTATAGCAAAACAATTTAAGAGACTATAATGGGCATATCAGACCTTGATCCAGGTCGGACATGCTCAAACCACAAATACATTAGATGAATTGTAATGCAAGAAGCTTAGGTTCAACTTCTACTTGAGGCTACTCTTCTTTTTCAGTATGCTCCCAAATTTCTGAATGAAAGCCTTCTTTTTCTTTTGCTGCTGCTCCTGCTTATTGGGTGAGGTTCCATTATTTTGGATGTTATCAGGTGGTAACCCATTTGATACATTGGAGTTAGCACAATCTGCCTTTAAGTAAGATTCATCATTCATGGAATCAACCTCATACTCCCTCTCTATTGGCAAATCCTTGTCCACGGCCTTGCCATTTTCGGACAACTTAGATTCTGTGTCTACTTGTGGTTCTTCTGGAGCATTGTTATTGCTCTTCTCCTCTTGGGTTGTTTCTAAATCATTGCTATGTTCCTTGAGCTTTTCCGATGGTACTTCTGAATTGGGGTGCTCATCATAAGTAGTTTCCTCGAGGGAAACAAATGGCACTACTAAATCAGACTGATTCACAGTTATTGATATTTCACCATTCACCATTGCCTTCTCGGCTGTGGCCTCAGCTAGCAATGAAGAAAGTTCTTGGGCCTTGTCTAAGGCTGCAGTTTCTCGGATCTTGAGTTCATTGTTCTCCTGAATTTTACTTTGAAGGTCATTGTCTTTGTCTAGTAACATCTCCTTCAGCTGCAGATTCTCAGCCTTAGCTTCTTCTGCTACTAGTTTGATGATATTTGCTTCTGATTCAAAATGCTTTAGCTTATCTATCAGCTGGACTTCATCTTCTTGTGCAGCCATTATCCTGAGCTCTGCTACTTTCAGAGAGTCACTTATTTTGTCCATGTCTGTCTTCATGGTGACAAGTTTCTCCTCTGATCTTTGGATAGAATTTAAGAAATCAAGAGCTTTCAAGTTCCACTCAGATACAGAATTTTCAAATACCATTTCAAATCTTTCAAGAGCATCTTGAAGGCAGACGCGCTCATGTTTGGACTTCTCCAGCGTTTCCTCATAACTTGCTTGATTCTTCATAATAGTCATCTTCAAGTCCTCGATCTGAGCATGGGAATCCTCAACCTCTGCTTGTTTACATAAGAATCGTTCTTGTGTTACATGTGCTTCTGTTGATACTTCATGCAGTGCAGAAGCCAAACCTTCCATTGCCTTCTTAGCTTTGTCAAGTTCACACCGAGTTATATCTAGCTCATTTTCCAAGTTTTTCTTTTGTTCTGTCAGGCTTTCAAAATTTGAGTTGGCTACCTTCTCACTATTCAAGGCCTGATTTTTTGTCGCCTCCGCAATCTGAAGGTCAGATTTTAGAAGTGCAATCGTTTGCTCCAGTTCTGCTGCTTCCTGTAGTGCTACAGCCAATTTCGAAATAGATCCATCAAGTTCAGTTTTGTGCCTGGAAACCTCAAGATTAAGAGAATCCACCTTGCTTGTAAGAACAGAAAGTTCACGCTCTTTATCTTGCAATAGGGCATAGCACTCCTCGAGCTGTTTCTTAACCGAAGCAAGAGCCTCCAATGAAGATTTTCTAGACTCATTTGTCTCCTCTAATTGAGCTTCTAGTAGCTCTGCCTTCTTCTTCCATTGCTCCATAAGATGACGAGCTTCTGATTCAGCATTATTTGCATCACTGACCTCGCCCGTCAGCACCTCAACTAATGCTTCCATCTCTACTAACTTGGCCTCAGTGGCCTTTGCCTTCTCAAGTTCATTCTTCACTGCAAACAGCTCAGATTCCAACTCTACCTTGGAGTCCAGCAAGGCCTTGAGATGCTCAATTTCCCCTGAGAGGAGCTCTAGCTTCTCTGAATTGATTTCAGCACTCATCATTGCATCACAAGCCTGAATTAGAGCAGTGTCCTTTGCATCGATGGCTAATGTGAATTCATTTTTCACCTGTTCAAGCTCCTTAGTAATAGAAAGCAAAGTGGCAGCATTCAAAGCATTCTGGTCTTCAACATATTCAAGCTGCTTCTTCAATTCTTCTCTCTTCTGAGCACTTTCAATGCTTTTTTGTTCAAACTCATTTGAAAGGATCTTGTAGGTTTCCATAGCCTCTTCAGCCTGCCTTTGAGCAGCAAAACTCTCCTTGAGTTTATCACTAGTTTCATAAACCAACCTCTTGGCTTCCGTTAATTCCTTTAAAATATGAGTCTTTTCTGTTTCAACAGAAGTCAATAGTTCATTTGCCTTTGTCAAATCTTCCTGGACCAAGTTTATTTGTGCTTGTAAATCTGCTATCTGTTTGTTCTTCTCAGCTTCAACAGAAATCAATCTATCATTTTCCTTCTTCAAAAGATCCTCAACTAAGTTTGTGTGCTCATGCAAGTATGTTCCATTCACAACAAGAACTGGAGGTTCTTTTTTCTCACACTCCTGTGAAGCATCAAGTGTTGCTTTTGAGTGGTTAACGTCTCTCGAAACCAATCCTTCATGTGCTGGAGAATCAGTGTTCTTAAACTCCTGCACTGAATCAACTAACACTTTTAAGCGGTTAACTTCCTTCGACAACAAATCCACTTTCTCTGCATTGATCTCAGCAATCTTCATTGCATCATCAGCATGATTTAAAGCACTGTTCTTTGCCTCTGTCGTCATGAAAAGTTCATTTTTCACTCTCTGGAGATCCTTAGTTGTTGCTAGAAGTGCTGCAACATCCATAGCATGTTGGTTTTGAACAATATCAAGCTCCTTCTGCAATTCATCTTCCTTCTTTAATGCAGCGTCGATGCCAGCTTGCTCCAGTTCATCTGCCCGGAATTTATCAATCTCAGAAGCTTCCTCCGCAATCCTTTGGGCAACAAGAGCATCCTGAAGTTTGTCGTTTGCCTCGTTGGCGCATCTCTTAGCATACTTTAGCTCCTCAAGAATTTGAATTTTCTCCTTCTCAACAGATGCCAATCTCTCCTTTGCCTTCTTCAACTCATCCTGAATTGCACTCAGTTGTCCCTGCCACTCTGATCCCTTTATTGGCCTTGGTTGCTTCTGCAATTAACAAGTAAAACCATGAGGACCCAGATACTTCTCATAGTCAAACAAACCATGCAAGAAAAATATGCAGGGTGTGTGTGGCGGTTTCCCTTACATCAAGAGCGGTGATCTTGGGAGAACGTTGCTCAATGGTAATCTTTGAATCAACTGATTTAAGGGATCGATCAATTGAAAGGCGCGCTGACTGTTGAGGGGACAGCGAAGCAGGGTCTACCTTGGTGGATCCAGCCTTTCCTGATTTACTAGCTTTAGGAGTAGATGGCGCACCTTTGTTAATCGAAGCATCAGATAAACCAGATCTGTGTACAATGTATGCACCTTAGCGCTTAAAAATGACAAATTTCACCGCGCGAAGTTAGCAATTCCGTATGCAATCATCACAGTTGAGCAAAAAAAATGCAAAAGAAGGATAGCAAATCCAATTAGCACAGTCCACAATAAAACCAAGAAAATCAAAACCAAAAAAAAGAGAGAGAAAATAAACCAAAACTTACTTTACAAGGAACTCTATCTTTTTCCTATTTTACGACGACAAAAAGTTCAAGGCTTTACCACCATTCCAAGCCCAACAATCATAAATGGTCAAGACGAGCACAAATCCTTACACCATTTGTGCTACAAACGAGCACAAAGGTTGCCAAGAACTCACTTCAACAAGAAGAATTCGATCAAAAGACCCCCGTCACAGAAGATTGAAATTTTACCCCCAGATCAAGTAGAAAATCCGAGAATGACCAGAATTGACTCAAATCCTCATAGCATTAGTGCCAGAAATGCGGTAAAGATGACACAAAAACTCAGCTAGACAAAAGGAACCATAATATTAACAACACCCACCCCCAAGTCATAACTGGAAAGTGTAAATGAAAACGACGAAACCGACAATAAGAACAAAAGGAACAAAAAAGGAAAAAAAAAAATTGGGCGAACGACGTCAACACCCCTAGATCTGATCTGGAGAGCGCAAGGCACTTACTTGGATTTGGAGGAGAACATCGTCGATCGCCCGTCCGAAGCTCTGCGAAGCGTGACGGAGACCCGAGGCAGTGGAAAGGAGGCGGAAGCGCGAAGCGCAAATGCAGGCAGGGCAAGATGAAGAAGGAAGTGTGCGGAGGAAATTACAAGATTATCAGGTCTCGCAAACAAAAGCCAAAAGGTGAAAGGATTCCGCTGCTTTTTCTCTGAAAAAGGGAGAGGCTACCGCATCGAAACTACAAGGACAGTCTTTACTATAAATATTTAACTCTTAACTTTAATTAGTAAGCGAACTGAGAGGAGTTATCAGTTATGTTATGCATGTGCGTATTTACATATTGGACTTAATAACTACTTACTTAAACCAATAAATAATAGGACATTTACAATTTCCCCCTACATTTTACTTTCATTTTCAAAAACAATTCCTCGGAATAATTATAAATAAATGTAGTAGAGTGGAATAGCAGGATCGAAGTGAAGTGGACAAAACCTCGCGTCTATGCAGCTTCTGTTTGACTCGGTTGAGTTGTTTTAGCGACAGCAGATGGATCATATAACTTCTTACATTATAAATTATAAATGATAATATAATACTATTTTATATTAATTATGAAGGTGCTGGTGCTCAAGCTTGTATGATTTGACCAAAGTACATAATGATCATGGTGGTATGTCTTTGGACTCACCTATGCTTGATAGTTGACTGGATTAGAATTTAAGATATATATAACAAATTTACAGTTTGTAAAATGCTAATTCCCCGACGTCATTCGAATGCGATTTGTGGTTGGCACGTAAAGCCCAACCCATCATTCGGTGTCATCACGCAACCTCAGGCTCCTCCGGCCCATATTTAGAATCCACGTCACTATTGCCGACGACAGAGACGACACAACCAAAAGTGAGACAAGGGCACCCACGTTGGGCCATGTTTCTCTATTTATTTGTACGTTATCGTTTTATTTATTTTTTTATCGACATCAATATTATTTTTAACAAATTTTAAATTTTTTATTTAAATTAGCTCGATTTTAGTTTTCTAACTCGCGCAGTACTCTTCCTTCCTGTACTTAAAGGATTTTGACTTTATTTTTCTGATATTCGGTTGATCTAATACTCACTGTCATTTTCTCTTTTACTTAACTAGCAGCTGCAACACAAAAGTTATTATAATATTACAGTAGTTATTATAATACTGTAGTAGTTACTGTATAGATGCTATGTAGTAACTACTGCAACTACACATTAACTGCTATAACATAGTAGCTACTATAACGTTATGACAGTTACTGTGTAGTAGCTTCCTACAACTTATACAACGAGTTGCTACAACATGTGACAATTATTGTAATGTTGTAGCAGCTACTGTGTAGTAACTGATACAACGTTGTCGATCTTTAAAAAGTAGTACCACATTGATTGTTGCATATAATTATAGAAGAGAGAAGAGAAAATTTTATTTTAACTTAAGAGAAAATAGAGAAAAGTTGTTGTAGACATATGAGAAAGATTTAAAAAAAATATATATTTTGACCGCATCAAATCGCCCAAATCGGATGTCGCTTACAGTCGTGCAAGAGACGTCGGGCACGACAGGTAGATTATCATCTCTCTCTCTCTCTCTCTCTCTCTCTCTCATAGCGATCATGATGGATGTCTTTCATGGATCCGAGCACCCAAAGCACTTCTGACCACTCTGACTTATCTATCTATACATACATATATATAGATAGAGAGAGAGAGAAATTTTAGCTTGCACACTCTTATATATGCGATCATGGGCGACATCTGACCTAGCGAGCTAACACAGCGTTCAATTAAATTTTTTAATCTTTCTTCCCTCACTTGTACGTAGCGCATTCTCTCTCCTGCATGCAGTGTAACGATGTTTTGAAAAGAACAGCGCTGCACAGAAAAAAAAATAATAATGCTGGACAGTGCTATTTTTTTTTCAAAAATAACTATACAGTGTAACTGTTTTTTCAAAAATAGCTACCTAATAGAGTTGTTTTTACAAAAATAGTTCTACCGTAGGTCTTTTTTTTTCAAAAACATCTACCAGTACAGCTATTTTTGCAATAACAGCTCTACCGTAGAACTATTTTTTTTCTAGTAGAGCTGTTTTTGCAATAACAGCTCTACTAGCGCTGTACAACGTTATTTTTTTTCACAACGCTGGTTTTGAAAAAAAAAATAACTCTACGATTGACCAGATTTTGCAAAAATAGCTTAACGGTGTAGCTATTTTTGAAAAAACAGCTCTACCGTAGAGCTATGTTTTCTACCGTAGAGCTGTTATTTAAAGAACAGCTCTACGTGTTGGTCCTTAGGCTGATTTTGATGTGACCAACCAAGTTAGATTAGGTCATGTGGTTTGCTAACCTGGTGTCTAAGTATGCAGGAGCTTAGAAACATAAGAAGTTAAGCGAAAGTCGACGCGGCGGATGAGAAGGATGGCGCAGAAGAGAGTTGACAGACTCAGCGCATCTAAGGGATAAGAAGCCGTGGAAGAGTACACCAGCGGACGAGAGGGACGTGTGCGGCGGTCCGAGGGACGAGAAGGTGGGAGGAAGCTCGCTCGAGGAAAGGACGGAAGATGGGTTCGGGTGAGCCCTATTCCGAATGTCCGAAATCACCCAAGTGAACGCTGGAGCGAGCTGGACGGAACCAAACCAATTAACACAGAGTTGACTGGTCCGGGGCATCCGGGCTCCCGGACGGGTCCTGTGTCAGGCTCCCGGATAGGCCCGGGTGCCCGGGAGTGGATAAAATATTATCTGTACCTCGTTGACGAGCCGTTTGCGAAGGGATAGAAGTTGTCCACCTAGGGGCGCCCGGGCCGGTTTAGGCGCCCGAGAATAAATGAGATAGAATTTACCCAGGGCTATAAATAGAGCCCTGGTTCACCTTGTTTCAAAACATCAAACACTGTAACTTCTTCTATTCGAGCTGTAAAGTCTTTGAGCTTCAATTTTTGTGTACCAGGCTTCTCCGCCTCCGAAATAGGAGTTTTCGATTAGAGCTTCAACTGCCTTGGAGTAGCAATCTGCTAATTGCGATCCAAGTAACTCTTTTGTCTCGTACCTAATTTTTGTATCTGAATATCTAATTTTAATTCTGTTTGGTTAAGCTTATAATTGTCCGAGAAATGTATAGTCTTGAATTGCAAGCTTAACGACCTCCGTTTGCCAGCCCCAACGGTCCAATAAGTGGTATCATAGCCAAGTTACATCTGGAAGAATAACTGTCGAACGAAGCACAACAAATGGCCAGAGCTAGCATCCACCCATCAAAGTTTGAAAGTGAATTCGAACAATGGAGAAAGAAGATTGAGGTATTTTTTTTAAAATAGATTTTGATATTTTTCTAATCTTAAAAAATAGTTTTGTGTCCCCTATCGACAACAACCGTGAGATCAAAAAGGAAGAACAGTGGACAAAAAAGGAGCAAGCAGAGTTCGTGGCAAACGGGAAGGCAGAATTCCATCTGCTTAGCGTGCTGCCACCTCAGGAGGTAAGCCGGATCGGAGCATACTCTTCCGTAAGGAGCTCTGGGAAAAATTCCTAGAACTTCATGAAGGTACATCAGAGGCAAAGCATCTGAAAAGAGACCTGCTCCGAAATCAGATCACGAACCTCAAAATGAAGGATGGTGAGACTGTTGCGTAGCTACAAGCAAAGCTAAAGGAATTGATAACAGAGCTAACGAATCTCGGTGAAAAGGTAAGCAACCGAGATTCACTCAGCTATGTCCTAAATGCTTTTCCAAGAACTCCACAGTGGGCATCCCTAGTAGATGCTTACTATATTTCTAAGGATCTAGAAAAAAGTAGTTTAGAAGAATTGTTCTCTACTTTCAAAATTAACGAAGTTCGGTACGCAGCATTAAGAAAAGAACCAAACCAAAACGTTGCCCTAAAAGCAGCAGGAGCTGAACAAGATTCTAATGCTTCAGTGGACGAAAACGAAGCAACCTTGATGGTACATAATTTAAATAAATTTTTTAAATCTAATAAATTTCTTAAGTCGTAGGAAAGAAGGCAAGAAAGAAGAAAGGTCAAGTGCTACAACTGCCACGAGGAAGGGCATATCAATGACGATTACCCTAAACTCAAGAAAAGCAAGGACAAAGGAAAAAAGATAAATAAGAACGAAGCACAAGAATCTGAAGGCAACTTAGGACGAATCCAGCTCCGAATCCGAAATCGAAGCTCACACCGAACTTGCACTAATTGCAAGTCACCAAGAGAACTCAGAGATGAGCATCAAGTAAGGGGGAGAGTCATCCGGAGAGAGCATTGACGAAGGGGGAGCTTCATCGAAAGAAAGCTAGGATGGAGGGGAAAAACTAGCACAAAAAGTTAGCCAGGTACGTGCTCTAACTCTAACTCCCAAACAGTCATTCAGTTTTATCAAAATGCTCACTAGAGATTTAGCTTAATTAGAGAATGAGAATTTAAAATTAAAAGTCATGTTAACCAAATCTTGCCAACTTGATGATTTTGACAAATTAAAATTGGAAAATAAAAAATTAAAAGAATTGGAATCAAAAAGAAATAATGTTTCTTGTTCATATAGGAATTTGAACAAGTACTATAGATTTCACAAAGGACAAATTAAGAATATAGCCCAAAAATATGTTCTCAAGAAATTTCTAGTCAACCCTGTAGGAAAGAACTTATATTAGATTCCTAAGGCATGTCTAAATTAGTTACTTCAATTTTTCTTTGCCCTTTATTGTAAATTTTTTATGAATATTCTATTAATAGTAGACTTATAATTTATTTATTTTTAATAAAAATATTATCTCTCTAAAAAAAAATTAATTTTCTGACAAATGTATTATATTTTATATTTTTTTAATTCTTTGAATTTTATTTTTGAAATATTTAATTTTTCTACAGATCTAGTATTTATTTTACATATATATAAAAATTATAAATATTTTTGGAACTCAGAATATATTTTTTCAAAAATTTTCTTTAAAATGTCAATCTTTAATTCAAAATATTTTTTTCGTTAACTTTCTGATTGATTTCTATTCTAAATTTTTTTGAAGTTAGATAACAAAATCATGCAACATCAGAAAAAACTTTAGAATTTTTTTAACAGAAAATGAATTTTTCTATGATGTTTCTATTAAAACATCAATTTTTAATATTAAAAATAAGTTAAAAATTAAATTTTTTTATAAAATTTTCTTTTCCAACACTTAGGAATTTATTTATAATTGTTTGGTCTTGAAAATTATTTTCCCAAATTATTTAAGTCTAAGATAAATTTCTTTTGAAATTTATGAGTTTATATCTGTTTCTTGCTTAACGTAGGATTTATTTCTATGTCTTCTCTAATTTTTTTATGTGATCAAAGGGGAAGAATTGATAAGTCTAGGGGATAATAATAAATTTTTCCTTTTTTTCCCCTTAGTTGTAATTTACTTGTTTAATCTATTACTTTGTTTACCCTAACTTAACTAGGGTTGCTCACATAAAAAAGGGGAAGATTGTTGGTCCCCAAACTGATTTTGATGTGACCAACCAAGTTAGATTGGGTCCTCTGGTTTGCTAACCTTGTGTCTAAGTGTGCAAGAGCTTAGGAACACAAGAAGTCCTGCGAAAGACGTGGCAGACGAGAAGGATGGCACGGAAGAGAGTCGACGGGCTAGGCGCATCTGAGGGACGAGAAGCTGAGGAAGAGTACACCGACGGACGAGAAGGACACGCACAGTCGTCCGAGGGACGAGAAGCCGGGAGGAAGCTCGCTCGAGGAAAGGACAAAAGATGGGTTCGAGTGAGCTCTATTCCGGATATCCGAAATCACCCAAACGAACGCTGGAGCGAGCTGGACAGAACCAGACTAGCCAACACAAAGTTGGCTGGTCCGGGGCACCCGGACGGGCACCATGTCAAGATCCCGGACAAGTCCGAGCTCCCGGGAGTGGATAAAACTTTATCACGTACCTCGTTGACGAGCCATTTGCGAAGGGATAGAAGTTGTCCACCTGGGGGCGTCGGGGAATGAACGAGATAGAATTTATCCAGGGCTATAAATAGAGCACTAGTTCACCTTGTTTCAAAACACCAAACACTGTTACTTCTTGTATTCAAGTTGTAAAGTCTTTGAGCTTCAATTTCTGTGTACGAGGCTTCTCCGTCTCCGACGAAACAGTTTTCGATTAGAGCTTCAACTATACCTTAGAGTAGCAATCTGCTGATTGCGATTCAAGTAACTCTTTTGTGTTTCTTACCTAATTTCTATTTCTGCATTATCTAATTTTAATTCGGTTAGGTTAAGCTTATAATTGTTTGAGAAAGGTATAATCTTGAATTGCAGGCTTAACGACCTCCCTTTACCGACCCCATCGGTCCTACACTACGGTATAACTATTTTTGCAAAAATAACTCTACGGTGTAGTTGTTTTTGCAAAACAGCTCTACGGTAGACTTGATTTTGAAAAAAAAAAAAATAGCGTTGCGCAGTACTATTTTTGAAAAAATAGCGCTACACAACCTTTTTTTTGCGTAGTATTGTTTTTCTACGCAATACTGTTTTTTCAAAAGCAACGCTACACTGCATGCAAGAGAGAAACTACATACAAAAGAGAGCAGAAAGAGATTAAAAATTTATTTGAACAACGCGTCAGCTGACCACGTCAGATATCGCCCACGCACGCTCATATATATATATATATTCACGTGGTAAAAGGTGATTCGCTCGCCTCCAGCACCTCCGCTAACCTATCTTTAGGCCAATACGAAGAAGATAAATCACGCGTGACTACTAACCATTAGTACAAATGGTTAAAGTATAGAAGAGGTATATACTCGAACGTGTCAAATTTCAACCTCAAAAACCTCATACGACAACCTTTGTTTTATAGATACTTTTATATATATATAGTCTCAAAAGCATTTATACACCAAAAATACAATTATTTACGTTTGTTAAGTATATGATCGCTCATGGGAATCAACCTTCCGCCATCTAGTTAGCTAGCTAGTGTCACAATATGCTTGATGCGGACGTTCACTGAAATAATTAACGGAATTGACAAATATTGTGAATTATATTTAGCAAATGCGTTCGATCATATATATATATATATGATTAATTAATTACTAACATGGAGACAAGATAAATGATCGATTTGTTTAGCAGAAATAAAATTAAAAATATACATGTGAACAATTTTTGAGCATGCAAATGGCTAGTTAAGCTACGTTGTAGCTGATTCGCGAGTCAAATCCTGGCTCACAATATTGGATCAATTAATCTATATACACAGACAAGTTTATGAGGTATAAGATTAATTAGTTGAGAGCCTTACAAACAGTTACATTATACAACATAAAATATAACATTAAAATTACATTATCCTTTAGAAGTTTATAATGGTTCGAATTTTAAAATTTAAAGCCACGAGATCAATGATTTTTAAAGGCAGGCAGGCAGGCAGGCATAAATTATATTAGAAAAATCAGTTTTTGTCTAAATATATATAACATAAACTATTTCAAGTACGATCCTTAAACATAAGTCTTCCTCGTGCACCTCACACTTATTATATCTATATTTATCTTCTTTTATATCCGTGGAATCGATACTAGGAGAGACTACTAATGTGACGGCTCTACATTTAAACATAAGCCTTCAATTATCTCTCATATTTAAGAGATAAAATGAGATTCATTATTTTAAAACTAGTTGCAAAAATAATGTGCTCACGGTCCGCCCTAAGACAATCAGCGCCTCCGTGAGCAAGGATTTTTTTGTCCACGTTTTTAGATTAGGGAATGGTCTCATTCATAATTGTGATTAGATTTACAGTTGTAATTCAGTCTTAATTAATTGTGATCTTTTTGGATTCATCTTTTCTACTTAGGTTGTAGTTTGGGTCAGGATGCAGGCGGCCAGCCGAAGGCAGCCGGGAGATACCCCCTCTAGGCGCTCGATAGCCCAACCATTCGCCCGCCGCCAACGGCCTTCAGCCGCCTTCCCCAACCCATACTACAACCTGGATGGAAAAGATGAACCGAGGAGAATCATAATCAATTACGATTGAATTACCGTCACAATTGTGAAGGAGACCATCTCCTAGTTCAAAAAAAATTATATCAGAGGATCTCTGCCTATTTACGTGGGAAAGATTTTATTTTTAGAAAATTATTTTCTTAAAAACTCGATGCTTACTCTCTGATCATAATTTATCATTCGAATACCATCTCAATTATGCATACCTTAATTCATTCACTCCTAATATTCTCGTTAATTCGTCCTAACCAACATAGAAACTTTAGTTCGTGATCAGAAATTAAAAATTCACAAAATTAAATTAATGGATCGATACGCAGAATTGGAACAAATAATTTATAAAAGTAAACCATTTTAATAGTCAACGACCGTCGCATTACGCCAATAATTAACAATTATAACGACTGTTTTTTTTAAAATATGTATCAGCATCGTATATATTTTTAACTTCAGTCTTACCTTAATTCATAATTAAATTTACATATGATATCAACAAGTTTTGGTAATTGACTAGTCTTGTACGAGTCAGATTGATTTTAATATAATTTCTCCAACATAAAAAATATTATTTTGCTACTTTATTTACCCACATTAATTTATAAGTGTTAGTGCAATCGTACTCAGGTAGAAGTTATCAATTTGATTAAGTTTAAATTGAGTTGATCTTAAATTTTGATATTTAATAATATATGAGAGAGAAGTCAAGTAAGTCAAAAGAGAACTGAATACTTATCTAAGAAAACTTAACTGGAGGTTAAGCAATGAAAAGTCTTAACGGGGCTAGGCAGTGAAGACCTAATTGGGAACTAGGCAACGGAAGTCCTAGCAAGGCTAGGCAATAAGACATATAGTTAGGAACTAGGTAATAAAAGTCCAACAGTAAGTTGACAAGGAAAGTCCAAGTATGTCAAAAGTTAACTGGACACATGGTGAAGAAGTCCTTGTTGGGGACCTTTCCGGAGCTAGGGGGAGGGGGTAAATGGCTCTGTTCCCTTTCGTCGATGATGATGTGTAGCGAAGATGTCGACGTGAACTAAACCAAACGCAAACACAAGGATTTACTTGGTATCCACCTCAAGAAGAGGTGACTAATCCAAGAATCCACACAGCGACACCCTCTCCGCTATGAAACAACTCCTTTTCAGAACAGCCGAAGGTGGAGAAACCTCGTACAAGACTCACACGATAATACAACTCAAAATAAGGAAATAGATACAATAAATACAAGTAAGACCTTGTTTCTTGCTTGATCTCGTGAATGCCTCTTAATTGCTTAGAAATGCAGCAGCACTTCGCCTGAAAACTTCAAGAAATGACGAAAAATCATCGGAGAAGAAAGCAAAGAGAGGAGATATTTCTACCGCCATAGCCTCGCGTCTTTGAACCGGTGTGAGAGTAACGGTCGAATCCCAATTGATAAGATCGATTCGGAACCTGAATAGATCAGTTGATCGATCAAGGGAGCTTCTGTTCACTCACGAACCCACAAGAGAAGCCACTTCAATCGATCACATAATCGATAGGGAGAGCTGGATCGATCAGTTGATTGATTTAGTTTCATTCTGTTCTCTCGTGAAATTACAAGAAAACATGTGTCAATCGATCAACCAATCGATTGGCTTTGGTTCAATCGATCAGCTGATCGATTGGCCAACCTTCACTTGAGCATTCAAGTCAAGCCCAACATCCGGTCAACCCTGATCCATTGGAATTCCATCTTGCCTAGCATCTGGTCAACCTTGACCTGCCAGGGCTTATCGTCAAGTGTT
>JBAMIE010025365.1:0-32855 GCA_037177295.1 Kaempferia parviflora
GCAGGAGAGAGACAAATGAATAAAAAATCTGAGTGCGCGCTGTGTTGGCTGTCCACGTCGGACGTCGCGCACGGGTCATGCATATAAGGGTGTGCAGGGTAAAATTTCTGTATATATATATATATATATATATATTTTGAAAGGACTATCAAAATGTTAAAAAAGAGAATTTAAAAATTACATGGACATTTCTGAATACCATAATATCTACATGTCAATATTAATACAGAAAATTTGATGCTGATTTGTAAAACAATTCCAGACGAAAAATATAAGAGAAAAATGGAAGGACTTCAATTAAATATCGCAGTGATGGTTAAAAAAGGAAATTAAAAAAGAACGACGTTTCTGCCTGCCCTCTTCTCGCCTTTTCTCGGTTCGTCTTCGCTGCTCGCCTCTCGCCGGCGAAAACCCTTCCGCGTCCTTCTCTCGAAGCGGTTGTCCGCTTCTCTTGCATCGACATCCACCGATCTCCACCGAAATCAGCCTCAATCGATTGCCATTTGCAGGTTCCGTGAATCACTCGGCTTCCGGCGAGGAAATGTCGCTCTCGGCAGCCGACCTCCACACTGTGTACTCTTTCCTCTCCAATGCCTTGAGCATTGACGAGTCCACGCGCAAGCAGGCGGAATCCGCCCTAGCTCAGTGCGAGAACCGCCCCGGATTTTGCTCCTGTCTTCTCGTAATTTTAAGCCGCCCAACCTTAGTATCTCTATATTTCTCGAACATATCGTTTGACTGCGGGAAACGGTTGGCGCAGGAGATCATTGCCGCGAGGGATTCAGGTTGCCGGGATGATGCTCGTCTCCTTGCCTCTGTGTATTTTAAGAACAGCATCAGTCGCTACTGGAGACACCGCCGTGATACCTCGTGAGTAGTTCAATTCACTCGTTATTGTTTTTTTTCCCCCATTTACTGTTTTTTTTTGTGTTCTAACAATTCCTATTTCACTTGTCACTAAGAAATGATTCAGGTTATTAGATAGTTCAGTGCCTATGCGGACTAAATTTGACAGGTGAGTGAGAATTTAGTTATTAGGATGGCATTTGGAGAAATCGTTCTAACTGAAACGCTATTTGGACACAAGGATGAATTTACACACTAGATAGGGAGTCTACTTGCATTATCTAGATGCACTTGGCATTACTATCTTATCCCATGGGTTTCTTTAGCTTGGCCTCCATATCTCATTTTTGAAGCATTATAATTGACGTGACCAATGTGTCAGTTTTTGTTTATTTAGGTTTTATAAGCATTCTTTATATGTTTGTTCATATCATAGAAGAAGTTGTCTTGTCCACATACTTAGTGTAACCATTGGAAGTTTCGACTGGGCCTGCTTGCTGTATATTCAAACCATTCATACATGCTGAAATCAATTTGGTCCCAAGCATGAAAAATCAAACAAAAACACTATGAAGCGAGAACAAATATAATGCAAATGCAACACTATACATTGAACCCCTAAGGAAGTAAAAAATTCCACAAGACAGGAGAAAAGATTTCACTTCAAGCATCAAGATGAAAAAGACAGCGCAACAACCATTCTAACAGAGGACGATGATGAATAGCCATCCTACACTGGTGATACACTCTACACTGACCTATCTACTTTTGTGTGTTTCTGTTGGTTATGTTTTTGACCCATATAACTACTGGAAGCAATGTGTATCTATGGACAACATACAACAATGCCACCATAAACCCTAAACCACACATGATAAAAACGACACTTAAGTGTTCACTATCTAAGTTATGGCAATTGAATGGGCTGGGTTGTTGTCCCACTTGTTGACCCTAGTCATTAGCTGATCTTGGCCATGCTTGATCTCCTTGTTTTGCTCCATCTCTTGCATTGTTGATCTTTTTGAACTTATCAACATAGATTTGCTGGTCATGAAAGTAACTTGCTTGAGCTGCTGTTCCAGCAGTTATGCCCAGAATCATATTCGTCCTTACCTATATCCTTCACTTTTGAATATACCTTCAGCATTGTTTAGAGAGAGTGAACTTCAACCATACATTGTGAGATCAACTGCTGTCACTGATAGAATTGTGTGTGGCTTATTGATTGGCTTCCATACCCTTTGGCATTCAATGATGAGAGGGCAGGTTCTGCATGAGAAGCTGGAGCTATTTATCTTTTATCTGTCATCAGAACTTTGGCTTGTGGGTGGACTCCATTTCCTGAAGGCTCTTTCAATAACTGGAACAGGAACATGAGATAAGTGGGTTTCATCCTTTCATGTATATCTTATCTAATATTAGAAGCCAAATCAACTGAATCAAGGGTGTTCCATCAGTCATTTCCCAGTTGAAATGGGAGGATTCAGAACAAGAAGACTGGAAAACTCTTCTTTTCTATGTTTGTGCTGTGTGACGTGAATTCGGTTGACTGTTTATTGTCTTTTTGACCACCTTTTCTTCAACTGATTACTTTTAACAGATTGGTTTGCCAAAATTTTCCATTCAATGGAACTTCCATTCTTAAATATCCAAAAAAATCATATGGAGGCTTAGATTTATTTATTTAGTTTGCAATATATAAACAAATGTCCCAAAATTTCTGTTGTGCTTTGCAATCTGAAGAGCCCCTTTGCCTCTTCCACTAGTGCCTTTATGTTTTTAAATTCTGCAACATAATTTTTGCCTTATCAACCTTCATTTCTTTGTTGTCTATGTCTGAAAATCCCTTTTCCAGTGGCATTAGCAATGATGAGAAGAATCACATCCGAACAAAGTTGCTCTTACACTTGCGAGAAGAAAATACCCAGGTGATGTTTGGCTAGGTTTTGTATGCGCTTTATTTGGGATGGAAGGCTTGATTTTGCATTTTACTTGCATAACATAGATCTGGATTATCTGGTCTTAAATTTCCAGTTTGAATCTGTGCTAATTCTGCTACGTTGTTGGTGTCATTGGTCAGATAGCAATTCAGCTGGCTGTTCTTGTTGCAAAAATTGCACGCATTGATTACCCCAAAGAATGGTATTGCTTTATTTTTTTGTGCCTGACTATACTTGCACTTTAAATTCATTATCTATTGAAATGTTCTTCCTGAAATTTCTACTTGATTACTATTTCTTGCACTGTAGGTGAGCTAGAAAATCTTGGAACAGAGAAACATTCACTTGACAGTTTCAGTTGTGATTAGGTAGAATTTTGAAAAGAACACATTGGGTATTTCCATATAATAACATAAATCTATGTGAAGGGAATAAACTTTTTCTGTTACTATTCTTTCAACAAAATGTACATATTTGATTATAACCCACAATATTGCTGTTGACCTTCAAATGTCAGATCCGTTTTCCTGTTGTCCTCTTAACCGTTTAATGTGACATTCTGGTTCATTGGAAATGCAGGTGATATTTTCCTATTGGTACAAGAGTCAGGGAAAAACATACATTTTGTTTCGTGGAATTGTATTAGTGGTTCACTGTTTAGGGGATGAGGAAATCAAATTTCATAAAGATTCTAACTAGTTGTAGTTGGTGTCAGTAAAGCATTATCCTCACTTGTATACAACATTATGAACATTTTGCTTCATGATATAAAAAAATCCTCTTTCTCCTTTTTAAATACTGCACTACATTTATTAGCATTGCTGAAGTTAAAAAATCTGTAATAAAATGAATTTGCTAGTAATTTTCTCAATCACACTAGTTCAGAATTGATCCAACTAGTTTTTGACCTGTCAAGATGTCATTCTAGTAGGATTAGCAAGTCCAGATATTTCCTTCTTGATTTGCATAATGTAAATGGTGCTGTTTATATTGCTCTATCAGATATTGATAAATGGCCATGTGGTTTTTCCTCTTCTCCATAAATCACTTTCTATCATTGCCAAATGTTTGGGAATAACTAAGAATCTTGCATATACCTATTATCATACTGAACTTCCTTTAACTCCTAATATTATGGATGGAGTGCTAATTTATAACAAATTGTGTTAGTTTAGAAGTTCAAATGATCTGAAACTCCAAGCACACATTGTTATGCATATTCTGTAGCATAATATTGTGAACTGGGCGATGACTTACAGCTACAAATAGAGTTGATGCAGACGCTTTCAAGATTCAGATTTTTATAAATTCAATATTTATTAATTGAAGATAGGTTGCTAGTCACAAGGCCTTGATAGGTTGCTAGTCACAAGGCCTTAACTTCTCAAAAGCTGCTTGCATAGACTTAAACAACCCGAATCTAATTAGAGACCTGAAGGAAGTAAGTTCAGCAACTAATTAGAAATCCAAATAGATCAAGGCTAAAAAAGTGAGATAACATTACAATTAAACCAGAAATCATTCAACCGCTATGCAACCTAAAGCATTGAATTGGTTTGCTTCTACATCACATAGTTTCTATGCAAATATGTTGTCTCATATTAACTCTTGATTCTAGTTGGATTTTCCATTTCTGCATGAGCCACACATGCACTGATTTGGTTG
This sequence comes from Kaempferia parviflora, assembly GCA_037177295.1. Classification (NCBI taxonomy): domain Eukaryota; kingdom Viridiplantae; phylum Streptophyta; class Magnoliopsida; order Zingiberales; family Zingiberaceae; genus Kaempferia; species Kaempferia parviflora. Next base: position 4,452 of record JBAMIE010025365.1, read on the forward strand.
TGCTGCTCAATAACATGATATTCAATGAATTTACTTCAACTACTTGTTTCCCATTTGTATTTGTCTTCAATATACAAATTATAATATCATCTCTGGTATATTATCTTACTTTAGAATCATATATATTTCAATGATATTTGCCTAATTGCTTTTAGGCCAGAGCTCTTTTCAATTTTGGGCCAACAACTCCAATCGCCTGATACCCTAACTTCACATAGAGTCTTCATGGTTTTGTTTCGCACTTTAAAAGAACTATCCACAAAACGTCTCAACTCAGACCAGAAGACATTTCATGAGGCATGCTTCTCTCATATTATTTTTGAAATGAGTATATATTTTCTATGTTGGATGTGATACATTCTTCAGTGAAATTCTTATAAGCATTTTTCTTCATATGTTGGTTTTGCCTGGTGTCCAATATGTTGTACAGCTGTTAATTTTGCCTGTCCTGTTCAATAATTATGTACAAGTTTTTTTAGTAGTGGAACTGTGGAAGATAAATATGCAATTGGCAGTGTTCATGGTTTGTACTTCTGTAATTTTTAATAACTAAGCTAAAATCTCTATCTACATATTTTCTTTTAGCATGAGCATTGGGACTAATATGAGATTGCCAGTCTTCTCTTATTTCCTTTGATCTAATGGCCCTTTGTCATTGTTAAACCATCTGGAACACAAAATATCTCTCCCACGCCATTGCTCATCTCCTTTTTGTTCAGTTTCCTACAGGGAAGGGAAAAAGATGGGGAAAGGAGAAATGGATAGGCAAAATTTTCCTAGCTTATGATTCTTTGGAGGAAAAGAAAGAGGGAAGAAAAAGTTTTTTAATTGCATAAGTACATTTAAATGGATTTATTTATTTATTTATTTTGGTCCCAAATTGGGTGGAACCATAAGCAAATCAGGTGAAAAGGTGTGAATAGTAATGATTCCACCCGATTTGTGCAGAGGCAAATTATGGTGAAACTGGAAAATATTACACTAGTCGTCACTTTATTCGTAAGTTTCTGCCCTGGGGAGTGAAATATTGTCCAGGAAAGCTTTTCCTTAAGTGCCTTTTCATCTCTCATAGGAAATTGATCCCTGGTGTTGTAGAAACTCTCTTTCTCCTGCACTGTTAAAGAGACATTTTGCATTCTCATCCTTGTTTTCTTGTTCTACTATTCTTGAGTGTATAACCAATGTTTATTCTGTTGATCTGGATCTCATTTGATGAAGCAATCAAAAACCAATGTTTCAAACAAAGGTTTCCCTCAACCCAAGAATGCCAAACTCTTCAATTGCTTCACCATTCTCTTCCTCAACAACTCCTTGTCTTTTTGACTCCATCACCATACTACATACAAGATGATTAGGAGTATCTCCTAGCTTCATCAGTTTGACACAAAGATGAGTCCACAACAGTTGGGTTATTATTTTCAGTGACTTTAGAGATTTCTCCAACTCACACTGGGTATTTGACATGGGTATGAAAAGGGTATCTGACGTGGGTATGAAATATATCAAGCGTCCACTTGAGTGTTCCAAATGTGGGCATTCGACATAGGGTATGAAAAGGGTAGCGAGGGAGTCCAATTTTTAGAGAACAATTCATATCTCATGTAGTGCACTAATTTTCCTGTACCTGTAGATGGTCTTAATTGGTTGCCTTAGCAATTTACTGCATCATCATGCATCTTATATTATTAATGGGAAGTTCAATTGAATCTACCTCAGTGAGTCCAGTGAGCTTTTAGCTTGTTTACCATTATGTGTTTCCAAATTCAGCTCTGAAGATCCATACTGAAGGCAGTTTTTAGTTGAAAGATTTGAAGTGTTATTGCCATTATTATCTGAAGTATAATCTTAAAATAATTTGTTTATTTAGTTGGAATAACTATGATAATATATCCATCAGGATCAAGTTCCAACTTCCTAATTATGATAACATTCTTGACTGCTTGTGTTTTTAATGTTTTTTGATATATTTTTTTTTACTATTCTAAGGTTGTAAATTGGAGTATTTCCAATTTTTTTTTTTTTTTTTGGTTTTACGCACCTCACTTTCATGATGATAATGAATTATAATAAATTATTAGTGATATAGCCTTGCATAGAGTTTAATGAAGGGATAAGATTTAGCTGACCCTAAATAGTTGGCATAGACCTGGTGGACGATGATGATGATGTGTAACAATGAGTGGTTGAAATTGTTTGGTTTTCTTAAAACAAAATTTGTATTTTATTGATCTACAGATTGCCTCACAGTTGTTTGAATTTACGTGGAACCTTTGGAAGAATGATGTACAAACTATACTTCAAACTTTTTCTACTATTTCTCAATCTGTTATCACAAACTCATTGGTGGAACATGGACATGATTTGATCATCATTTGTGAAAGATGGTTGTTGTGTCTGAAGATCATCAGGCAACTGATTATTTCTGGGTATCCTAGTGATACAACATCTGCACAGGTGAAAATCTTGCATCATTATTTTTTCACTTTTAAATAACTGGAAATTAATTGGTACGTGCTCAAATTTCAGGAGGTTCTGCTGGTCAAGGAAGTTTGTCCTGTTCTCTTGTCTGCCATTCAATCTTTTCTTCCCTATTGTAAGATGATTCTCACACTGATTGTGTCCATTGCGGTTTTCTTAGTATTTATGTTGGACCATTCATTATGTTGTTTCTAGTTGTAGCAACATTTGGCTTTGCTGTTGAAATAACTAAATTTAATACCTTGTACCTTTTATGCTCATTGGTCCGGGTTTTGTTCATGTCCTCATCATTCTCTTCTTATTTTTTTAAGTATTTGTTGACTTATGATTCAGATTTCAGAGCATATCTCTATTCACACAGTATAGAAACTTGTGAAGTTTCATATTGCCCTAATATTTTTTCGTTTAATACCTTTTTCAATTATTTTTTAATCATTAGTTGATTAACCTTGCTACTGAACCTTTTCGACTGAACTTCTCTTACAATTCAAGTAGGTTTTTCATCTCCATCTTCAGCCCATTTCAAGTTTGTAGAACCCAAAAGTCACAAGGATAATAGATTTATATTCAAATCTAAGGGATGCTCAACAATGCAAGATGACAATGTCATATTAACATAATGTTCAATCTTCTTTAAAATAAGGCATATATAGGATTGCATGGGGATGATTGGCTTTTTGATTCCATCCTACAGAGATGGTAAATTCGGATTTCTACATGAACATGTGGAAGCCTAACATTTTATGGTGCTACTCATTTAAAAATAAATGATAGGTCAAGCTAAATTTTTCAAGGATTTTTATGTTGAGATTTAGCAAAATGAGGAGTTTCTTAGTTTGATCCAAATGTTAGATCATGCAATCATGCTTTTTTTTAAGGTTAATATGATCACTATTTTGAAACTACTTTTATTGATAGACAAGTCTTTTTTTTTAGAATTTTCTTGAGCATTGAGAATAGTTGATTGATTCAACCAAAATATTTAGAAAATGTAAGATATTTTCTTTTTATTCTTATCGTAAAATTTATCTCAGATCCTGCATTCCGAGAAAGACAAGCCCAATTATGTGATTTCACTAAAAGATCGTGTACCAAGTTAGTGAAAACCTTGGTTGTCTTGCAAGCTAGGCATCCATATTCATTTGGTGATCAGACTGTTCTTCCAGCCATAATTGATTTTAGCCTGAACATGATAACAAATCCAGATGCTACAATTGTATCTTTTGAGCAGTTTCTTATCCAATGCATGGTTCTGGTAAAATCCATACTAGAGTGCAAAGAATACAAACCAAGTCTCACTGGACACGTAGTCAATGAAAGTGCTTTAAGTTTGGAGCAAAGGAAGAAAAATATATCCACAGCTGTTTCTGGAATGATTAAAACTATTTTGCCAAGTGACCGAGTGATTCTACTGTGTAATGTATTGATAAGAAGGTACTTCTGGGCTTCTTTCTATCATACAATTTTTATGAATTAAATTAGTTAACGAGTTTATTTGAATCATGTTTCTATGTCATAGATAAACTTCTACCTCTTGTTTTGCAAAATGACTGGGTCGATAATCATTTTATAATCTACTGATTCTTGTTTTATAGACTTGCTAGATACCAGAGTTAGCAAAGACCCATGAGATGGAACTGAATGATTAAAGGAAAACTGAGAAGTAAATTTCCTAGTAGGTTTCACTATGATGTATGATAGCTGGATTTTGGACTCATTACTTGTTGGATTATTAGTAAATAAAAATAAGAAAGCACATATAACATATGTCTGATTTGAATTTTGAAGTTCATCTTGTGAAGAACAATAGAACTTAAGCACAGTATGACAATTTAATCAATTGTCACATTTCGATCAAAATTGAAATTTCTAGCATGATTTCCTAGTCAAAGATTGAAACACAACTTCTATTCTATGCTTTCATGGTATTGCTTTCTTTTATTTACTTGTTCTTTTGCTAGGTACTTCATTTTCTCAGCAAAGGATATGGATGAATGGCACCAAAATCCAGAAAATTTTCACCATGATCAAGACATGGTCCAATGGACAGAAAGACTCAGGCCTTGTGCTGAAGCGTTGTATATTGTATTATTTGAGAGCTATAAAGATGTGAGTTATGTTCTCACCCTTTTAATTTTTGACAGTTTTATAATTTATATCTTCTCCATGATGCATGTTATTATTTGATCTATATTCTCAGCTCTTGTCTCCTATAGTTGTTGCCATTCTGAATGAGGCAATGAGTGGTTCTCCGCCTTTAGAAACTGAAATTTCTCATGCAATGCTTCTAAAAGATGCTGCATATACTGCTGCCGGGCATGTTTACTATGAGCTCTCCAATTTCCTCAACTTCAGTGACTGGTAATGATATCTGATACACACTTCATATTGGTTTAGCTTTTTACTAATCAACTACGCAATGCAGAATATATATCCACGTTAACAAGTTCTCTTTTGACTGCATTCTTCTGTTCATTATATTCATTGAGGATTAGATCTTCAAGTCAATCTTCTCCTCTTGCCCTCTTATTAATCTACCTTAATAAATAGGATAGTAGAGTTCAGACCATTTAGCAATTTTCCCGTTTCAATTCAATCATTTCTCTACTTTCGACGTCAGCTTAATGCATTCTGATGATCTCATTTATTCCTTGAGACATTAAATTTTCTCCTTGAATTGTTTTTTAACTTCTTCATGAAGCCAAATATAGGTTGATGTTATTGCTGCTTTTTCAACTTTGTTATCATTACTATGCATTATTATCTGTAACATCAATACAATAATTTATTGTTCTCTTAAGATTTTCAAAACTATCAATGTTTTTATTTTACTTTATATTTTTTTATCTAATCTTTGTGTACAGGTTTCAAGGATCTTTGAGTATTGAACTTTCCAACAAGCATCCAAACATGTGCATTATTCATCGAAAAATTGCATTTATTCTTGGACAGTGGGCTTCTGAGGTTGTAAATTTTTTTTCATTCTTTTTGTGTTTCCTATTAACAGTTTGAGGACATTGATCTCAGGTAGTGTCTTATTATTGCATGCTAAGAGCATTGTTGGAGTTTATGTTTGGTGATATTTACACAATTACTTGGACATGCATAGTTAGGTCTGATTATTAACATGATTTAATCTGTTAGTTTACTTAACACTTAAGTTACTAGAAGCAAGTTTTTTTTTTTCACTTAACTAGATACGGTCAACAAATATTAGGTTTCTGTTCAATTTATGTATATAGGTGATCGTATTTGGCATGCTAGCTTGATTTTTCTAAGAATTATTATGGTCATCAAGCCATGTTAGTCCCAGCTATTTGGGTATGGCTGCAATACAGGACTATACTAAGTATAATGTGACATAGGAGCCTTTTCCAATTGTATGGTTGTGACATGTGAGTTCCTCAATCACCATTAGTTGTTCTTGCATTCTAAATTAAAATGCCCTACTTGTTGTATTTTGTTTAAACTCATATTTTTCACCATCCAAAGTGCTCTTTGCCTCTACATAAGTGATGTTTAAAGATTATGATTTATCAGTCACTCTATTCTGCTTAATAAGTATTATGAACACGGTCTGAAACACGTGTGTGGGGAATAAGGATAAATTGAGGTCGAGAGAACACGATGGTTAACCAATGTTTGTTGTGGCCTTGGGGTGTAGGTTACATGATCTTGCTTAGCTATTCTGGAAGAAGAGAACAATAGACAATCGATAAACTATAATAATAATAAAAGAGAGGATTTTTCTAGGATCTTGTCATTGTTATAAAAGCTTGCATATTCCATGTCTTCAACCAAATAAAATATGATCCATACATCCAAGGATTGCCGAATGTGACCAATTGATGATCTGGTGCAAGTATAAATAGATTACATTAAATATGAACAGGTCCTTGACATGTGATGGAAGCACAAGGTAATATTAATATCCCTCATCAAATCTTGATGAACTGTGTGTTTCTTGTCATCTTTGCTATGATATATTGCATTGTCACGGGTAAAAAGTGCTGCTTCTATTTATTCTTCTTTCAATTATAAGGTCTATATGTGTGAACATGCTTTGTTTTGGTCATGTTTCTTTATGCTTGTTATAGATTAACACTTTCTTTGTAAATCTGCTTGTTCATTCTCTTATAATTATTACTTTGTAACAGATTAAAGGTGACACCAGGAAGCTGGTCTATCACGCTTTAATCAGATTGCTTCAGGACAATGACATAGCCGTTAAAGTATAATTCTTTTTGAAGAACCTGCCAGTTCAATTATTACTTCTCATTTTATACCCTCAAATATCTAAATAACCATTATATTATATGCATTATTGACAACTTTTTATTGTGTTCATAAGCTTTACTATCTAATGAACTATTATTGCTCCATTTATTTTCAGCTCGCTGCCTGTCGTTCTTTATGCTATCTTGTTCAGGACACAAACTTTTCTGAACATGATTTTTCAGAGCATCTACCAACATGCTGGAGTTCTTGTTTTAAGTTGATGGAAGAAGTTGAAGAGTTTGACTCAAAGGTTTATCTTTCAGTTTCTAGGCCTTTTTCATAGAGTTTACAAGTTAGAACATTTGCAAAAGGGTTTGATTATTTCATTGCTCTAATTCTTCTATTTTTCCCTTACCGATCCAAGGGTTTAAAATTGCTTTTTAGCTTTTTCTTTTTCCAAGAAAGTGTTTGCACTTGATCTTTCTACCAATTTTTACATTGATAAATGCCTGTTTATTTTGTTTATGTTGATTCACTTGGTTGATCATGCTTTACTTCTGAGTATGCCCAAGATCATGTGTTTTCCTAATGTTAATTGACTATGGTACAAGGGAAGCTATTATATGATTTAGGAAGTATAAGAGATTAATTAGCAAATTGAATTATTTCACTGTTATCAGATCTGATTTCTTGCAAGCGTGATTTGTCAATTCTTTGGGGTTCTATGACATGTCCCTTAGGAAGCAACTCTAAGGATTCTAGAAAAGGGTCTGTTAGATCTAACCACGGTCATCTACATATTCTGGTCTATACAATGCATATGGGCGCTTCCATAGATAGGAGATCCACATTAGGACAATGGACTTTCATAATAGTTCGACCTAATTGTAAAGATACAAATGTTGTGAATATAAATGTAAAATGACAATAATGGTAATATTTATTATGGTAGAGGGCATTGGTAAGATCCCTAATAATTTCTTCATTGAATAACTTCGTTTCTTTGCTTTTGGTAAATTGACTAGATTATAATTTGCTTGTAACCCAATGTATATGAATCCCTTGAGTCTTAGGATGGACATCAAATTCCTCTTCTAACACCATTTTTATTGGTATTCCGAGGCTCATGCATTATATGTAAGAGTTTCTTTAGGCTTTGAACTTAATTAGTTTTTTTTGTCATGCAACTTTGTGTTTTACAATCATGCAGATCCACATTTATTTTGTTTTCTCCTTCTGTTATGAGATTCTTTACACCATCTTGCGAACATCTTTTAGGTACAAGTGTTGAATTTGATCTCTGTACTAATTGATCATGTTGGAGATAAAGTTTTGCCATATGCAAGTCAATTGTCCAATTTTTTTTGCAAGGTATAACTCTATATTATCCTCTTTATACTATCAATCATTTACATTATTTCCTCCATAAAGTTTTCTGTCCCAGCATGATGAGATGGAAAATGTGATCAAACCAAATCATAAATCTTAGGTTGTTTGGCCTCGCTTTGTCAAGCGGTTGCTTAATATTTTCTTTTAATCCTGTCAAACTACTAGAATTCAGTCTCTTGGTGATTGGTGGGTTAAGTTAGTAAATATAAATGTGGTAGTTTAGGGTTTAGGATTTTGTCTAGGCTTATGATCAAGAATGCAGGAAATCTTCTACAATTTAGCATTTGTCTAGTATATTCCTTGGGGTTTCAAACGTCTTGATTTAGCCCTCAAATTTAGTAATTTCCCTTCATCTCAACTATTGAAAATTATTTCACATTTCAGTTACAAAATTGTGAGAATTTGTATCTTCAGTTAAACTATGACATTTTAGCCTTCAAAAGACAAACTGAGATAAGCTAAACATGAATGTCATCCTAATCCAAAGATTTCTATCGCCAATTATTAATTCGGTTGAATACTTTTTAATCTAAATAGTGAAATAAGCTGTAGGTAAGTCTCTTTTTATTCCTTCAAGTTGAATGATTCTAGTTAAGGTATCAACAGATATGGGAGGAATCAACTGGTGAAAGTCTACTACAGATTCAACTGCTAGTAGCATTGCGAAACTTTGTCTGCTCTCTTGGTCATCAATCATCAATTTGTTCGAACTTGCTTCTACCTATTCTGAAGAGTGGAATCAATATTGATAATCCTGATTCTCTCAATCTTCTAGAGGATAGTATTCTGGTAAGTTAAACCTCTTTGTTTCTGGAGCTTTAATAAAAGGTGGCACTACTTCCTATCATCATGGTTGGAATATATAGATTGTTTATTTTTCTTCTATTGGACATTGCAGCTCTTGGAAGCAACCCTTTCCAATGCTCCATCCATGGCGCCTCAGTTGTTCGATTTCTTTCCTTATCTGGTGGTTATACTTGAAAGAAGCTTTGACTATTTGCAGGTAACTTCACCAATCAGTTAACAATGCAATTGCTAATGGGAATACTGATTTTCTTAGTAATGAATTTCCTTATTCACTTAGCTTGATGTCTTTTGATATTTTTTCAATTATATTAATATCTAGATATTACCTATCTAAAAAAATGTGGAACAACCACATTAATGGCCCCCTACAACGACTCCACGTTGTCTGGAGGGAGGTTCAATAGGAGCACAGGTGGCAAGCGCATGGTGGGGCCTCTACAGGCGGTGAAAACCTGGGATCGACCCTTGCCTTATTCGAATAGTATACCATACGCATACCATGGGGGCATGACACTAGCTACCAAAAAAAAAAAAAGATTAACCATGTCAGGTAATGTCGCTAGGGTAAATCAAGGAAGTGCACATGGAGACTCATCATGAAAGCCAGTATTCTCAGGTCCGCTACCCATTAAGGAGAACAATTTTCAATAATACGCCGTAGCTGAGTCTCAAACTCTAGATCCTTAACTTATCACAAGAGGGTCTAATCATGACACTCTGCCCTGGGGCTAGATACTACCTACCCAAGATCTAGCATTATGTGGTTATGTAAATCTTCATCTTTTTGTCTAGATTGTTTATTCATCGGATTTATTATTTTCTTCAAAGAATAATTTTTTTAGTTTATTATATTAGAGTGCAAGCTTGAATAATAGTTCTCAAACCCATAGAGTAGGTGAACATGGAGATGTATAATGAATCTTAACGGGAATTTCTCAGTTAAGACAAAAATGCAATCTTGTCTTAGGTCGTGTATGAACTACTGATCCTTGAATGTGTTTAAGCATTTAAGGATATAGGCTACATTGTTGTTGCCTTCCATTGACTAAATAATGTTGGCTGGGGCCTTGCACATCTTTCTCCCATGTTCACCTGCAGTGAAATCAACATTTGATGATTGTGTTTGATATGATTAATCTTATTTTATATTATTCAATTGCAGGTGGCTACAAGTATTATTGAGGACTACATAATATTTGGTGGCATAGAGTTTCTAAATAGGCATGTTTCAAGCCTAGCTAAAATACTTGACCATATTGTTGGAAGTGTCAACGAGAAAGGGTTGATTTCAACTCTCCCAGCCATTGATCTCCTGGTTCAGGTATTCTTGCATTAAGTCTGTATAATTTCATTTGTATATTCATTTTGTGCTGATAAAGTATTGCTGATCCTCCATTGAATTTATCTGTTTTTAGACTGTTCCACTGTTCTGGCAGTGGATTGTATTACGATTGTACCACAATCTAAATTTTTTAATACATAATTGCTTTATTCATTTTGATTTTCTTATTAATTTATCTATCTGTTGAGGATGCAAAACTCAATATCTTTTGGCTTCTTCTTTCCCCTTTGTTTTTGTTGATGCCTATTGTAAATTAATTCTTGTAGTTTGATGCTTAGGTAGAATATTTATGGTTTTAGAAGTCATTTTAAGAAGTTGAATGACCGTGACCGTCTCGGTAGGTGTTTTTGTAATGCTATTCTAGCTTAATCATGACTTGCATCTCATATAGAGATTTCAACTCTGCTTGTAGTATTTGTGCAATCTGTTCTTTATTTTATAAGCAAGTCAATCCATTCCTTATTTCACATTGACTAAATATGCTCAAATAATGTTGGAGATATGTATTAGTTGTTGATCACTTCATTTGGCCTGTAGTGCTTTCCTATTGAGGCTCCTCCATTGATTGCTGGAGTTCTCCAGGTACTTCAGATATTGAATTGTTGAATCATGCTTTGTTACACTTATCCATTTTTAGATGTTTATCATATTCAATACTTTTTTTTCTTCTAGAAACTCATCCTTGTATGTTTGAGCCAACAAGATGGTGATCATCCTTCCAGAACTACAGTTGTTACTTCTTCTGCAGCCATTCTTGCAAGGGTCTTGGTGATGAATACTAACTATTTTGCCCAATTAGTATCTGAACCGGCTCTTCAACAGTCAGGAATTTCAGTTAACCAGAATATACTTCTTGCTTTAGCTGATATATGGGTTGATAAGGTTTGTAACTGAAACTAACCTTTACCTTTGCAAATTTGTTGATTATTGATTTTCCTTGCAGCCAAAAATTTATTTGTTTGATTGCATTGATACATGCTGCTATCATTCAAGTGTGCACATCTCCTTAGTTCTCCTTGATGATCTGTTACTATCAAAGTACTTGCTATTTTTCCTTTATACATGCATCTGTTATATCACTTCTGAATTTTGCATAGTGATTATAAAATTGACAACAGTTGCAAAACTAACTCTTCTAGAAATAGCTAGTAATGGAGAAAAGGATATATAACTTCTTTATGAAAGAAACGGACAATGATGCAGTGGTTCAACCGATGAAACCATGAACACTTTGTAAACACATTCATGGAATGACTGAGGAAGTAGCAATATGTTTTTCTCTATTTGGTCTGGTTCCTGAACTTTGGAAATAAAACATTCATGAACGGAACATAGATGCATTCATGCGTGCGTTCTTCATCCAGAGTCTTGAAAATGAAGTACTCTTTGATTTTGTGACAACTTCCATCCTTCATTCAGACTTTTAACTGTTGGCTATTATAGATTTCCAATTTTGTATTGACCTACAATTGCAGTTATTGCACTATTCATCCACATTTATTTGCTACATTACCTGTTTAAATGTTGATTCAGTGGCATGCATGCTTGTCTTTATAACAGATAGACAGTGCGACTGTCATACAAAGAAAGATATATGCATTAGCTCTTTGTATCATGTTGACTTTGAGAATGCCACAAATCATTGATATACTCGATGATATTCTAAGGTACTTCACATACCAATTTGACTAGCTATTATGGTTTGTCTTCCTCCACTTGACTACTAATATGAACCCTTGACCTGCAGTGCTTGTACCGGTGTTATCCTAGGAGGTGGTGATGAGACAACTACAAGTGAAGATGACTCGGGGTATTGCATCTTTGCTAATTGTTTTCTACAGCTATCCTTCATTTCTTCTTTTTACTGACTTCTTTCCTGGTAGGGGCGATACCACAAGCTCTCTTGCACTAAACAGTGATGGCATTGGATATGCTGGTATTTCAAGCAAAGACTTAAGAATGCGACAAGTAAGATCTTGATTTCTTGCAGTTTGATCTGATCTTTGTTGATTCTTCTATATAAACTTTAGCGACAAGAAACTTGTAGCAGTTGATTATATTTTATTTTGTTCTATGCTCAGATTAAAGATTCAGATCCAATCAGACAATTTTCCTTGGAGAATATGCTTAATGAAAATTTAAAAGCATGTGCAGCTTTTCATGGAGATGCATCTTTCAATGCTGCTATTAGCCGCATTCATCCTTCAGCATTCGCTCAGTTACAACAGGCATTGAAGATGTAGTCAAAAAATTCATGCGAACTCTTCTTTGCGTATAGTACCAGTGGATATTTTGTCAGTGTGAGTCATGATTTTTGCAGATTCTCAAGTTTTATCTGTTCAATAACAGATCAAACCAATTATTCATCATCGAGTTGTTGATTTTCATGTGTTCTGCTGTAGGTGTAACTTTGACTTTTCACCACATTTGAGTTGTGTGCATCCACCGTAGCTCTGTTGTTTGGCAAGGGAAGTGTCCATGGAAAGCAGGTAGTTTTAGACGCCCTGCTACATGGTGATATGTTCATAAATTGTATTGTATTTTTTTTTTTTTGGATTTTACAACTTGAGACATCTGAATGATTGATCGATATTGTAAAGGCGTTGATTTCTCTGAGCGTTCAATTAATTTATTTTCTTGCACCTGGGCAAATAGCCTCGCGTGCTAGATAATTTTGTGCTGATTTGTCAATGGTATTTTGAATATTTACCTACAATAGCTGCTTTGCTGAATACAAGTTATAAGACACTCAGGATATATCCAATGTTCAACAAGTATCCTTTCTACTATATTCTGAATGCCTAACTGCATGCGTCTGTTGCAACAGGTACTATCTTTCTTATGAGATGCAAAAGAAAATATACACATTTTGTTCCACTTATCTGAAATATTATTTGGTTACATTAATGCATTGATGTTCATTGTCGTGAGCTTGCGATAAATTGCATAATTATTATCTATGCATGTTTATTACAAGTATTCTTCGTGCAAGTCTTAATAGTTATAATGTGTATTGACATTGCGACTGTTTTTTTAATGAGAATTTGTTCCCATATGTTACCTTCACTGGCCTTGTAAGAGTGATACTTTCTTTGTATTTTATGTATTATTTGTTTACGGATGCTTGATTGATTAAAAAAAAAATAATAATAAAATAAACCATTGTGAAATTTTAAAAAAAGATGCCTGAGGAAATTTTTGTGTTGTCTTTTAATATTTCTAAATTTTAATAGCATATAAATTCAAGGAACTATTACACCTTTATATTCTAATTTAACTTTTTAATCATCAGTTATACTTTGAAAAAAAGTCAAATTAATACTCGATCTATATGAATCATTTTACGTCATTAAGCTTTATTTTTTATTATATTATTATTTATATTTAAATAAATTTTATTTTATTTTATTATTGCTAACTAGTCTTTTTTAGTTTTTTTTTCCTCATTTGATAAGCGTGTTTGTCATAGTTTCACATCGTCTAACTGAAGTATTTATTGGCCGTCTAGGTACATGTTTGTACCATCTTAAACGTGCCGGTTAGAGTGTTTCCTCAATAGATACAACTTTGACTTTCTCTCTTATGCTCTTATTTCTTATTCTGTCCATTCTTATATGCCCACACATCCATCTTAATATCCTCATCTTTGCATCTCTCATCTTCTGCTCATGTGCTCGAGTCATAGCTCAAAATTCAGTGTATATAACATAGCAGGTTTAACCGTAGTTTTGTAAAATTTTCTTTTAAGTTTTAGAGGAATTTTACGATCACATAAAACACTCGACGCTTTTTCCATTTTAACCAGGGGCGTAGCTAAGTGGATAACAGAGGGTGCGATCGCACCTTCTAAAATTTTGAAAAAAATACTAATACACATAGTTATCAATATTAAAATGGGCCCAGTTATTAATTCTAAAACTTTCTAGACTTTTTTCAAAAAAGTACAATTAAAATCTAGCCAAACAATTTTATTTTCTCCCCTCTTTCTTGTGTTTTCTTCTTCCTCAACATCATGCCATTGCCGTCCATGTCGATGTCACCACACGTAGCTATCACCGCACACTATTATTGTTAGTGCCGCAGTCGTTTCCTGCTGGTGCTATCGTCGTTGCTTCGCTATATTGCTGTCAACATCGGCATGCATCCCATCGGTATGCTCAATCCTCTCCCCTTCCCTCTCCTCTCTCAGCATCGACTTAGCTGCAGCCTCGCAGCGAGGTCTCGTTTTGGCTGCAGACTTATAGTGAGGTCTTGATTTGGCCGCAGCCTCACAGTGACCTTGGCATCGTGCCCTGGCCGGCTTGAATTTGCCCCCGCTGATTGATAATTCTGGCTACGCCACTGACAGACTAATACAGTCGGGCCCAAGACCATCTATGAAAAGATAAATCGGAAAGCTGTAGTTGGCTTGTGTGAGGAGGATTTTTTTTCCTCGTCTTTGTTGAAATTCGAACGATTACCCTATGGTATAATAATTCTATTTTGCACTAGTCAACTCAACTCTACCTGAATTTTTTTATCGACTAAACACTTAGTGGACCGTGTTCCATTTAGGAATGATTAAAAGATTGATCAAATCGAATCAATCGATTTGAATTTGGAAGTTCAATTTAGTGAATTCAGATTTTTTTAAAATATTAATTAATTCGATTTAATCAGTTCGATATATATTTCAAAAATACAAATTTGATCTTAAAGCCTTAGCTAATAATAGGAGACTAGGGAAAACTATTCCAACCCTTTCAGTTCTCCATCACCTTGTCGCTAAGGTTTTTGGGGGATGATGGCCATGGGCTAAAAAAAAAGTAGGTTGGGAGAATAATCGAGATTGAATTTGAGATGAAATTTATAAATGCTATAGCGAAATATTTTAATTTTCTAATTTTTTTTTAAAATATAATGTCAAAATTGAATAACAAATTAATTAATTCGCGTTCTAAATAGAGGTGAAAAAAATCAGGTAAATATAACTAATTAACCAAATTTGAAAGTTCGAATCAGTAATTAGGAAGTTCAAATTTTTTTTTTTGAAACAAATATCAATTAATTTGGAGTAATTGATTCGGACTCGATTTTAAAATTTTCAAATTCAATTAACTAAATTGAATATATTGGTCAACGGTGCTGGTAGTCGGATTTAGGAGGCTGAATGGAAATGAAATCTATTTCATTCCCATTTTTGATGCTTAGTAGACGGGTATCAGAATTAAAGTATGGGTATGATATTCCTAATTTCATTACCCAACTCTCTAGGTCATCGCTGAACTCATTCCCCCCTCAATGAAACTCATTATTACTACCATTGCCAAATATATATCAAGCGCCCGGATTAACTTACATAATTTTCATCTCTTAGATGAAATGTATGAATTAAATAAAATTCTTTAAATCGTAAATTATAAAAATTTATAGTGATTTTCTGAGACGAAACGATTTCTCGGAGACGAAGAAGAAATTTCTTACTTGTTGTCGGAAGAGCAATTACAAACTCGAAAAACTCTTCGTAGATCCATGAACCAAATCTCGACCGTACCTTGGATATTCTTCTCGTTTTAGTCGATTCTCGTTTCGCACACGTTCGTTACGCGTACCTTGGATGAAAAACTTAGACGCTTTATACAATAGGAATCCCTAAGGGCAAATTAGTAACTTCCCTTATCCCATTAACCTACATCATCACCTTCCTATAGTTAGTCAGGATTTTAATGGTGATTTTCAAATATTCTAAATATTAGGGTAAATCTATTTAAGAGCCTAAGCCTGAATTTCAAATTTAAGAGCTAAAAATAAATTTAAATTTGAAAATTTGACTTTAACCGTTAATTCTAATTGAAATAATGATTTTAACTAGCAACCTAATAAAATAAAATTTATAATAATATCCCTTTCATTCACATTATACTCAAGAATATTATTTTTTATCCGTATCATTAATAATTGGCGGAGGCTAAAGAGGAGGGGTGGAAAGATACCCTTTTGAAATAGGTTCATCTACATTATTTTTTAAAATACCTCAACATTACAATTTCACATAATTTATTATTAACATAGAATTTTAGAAACATTAACCGAACATCTAATGGAATAAAAAAAATGATAAACTCATTTAGCCTCGTTGACTATCTCTGGGGTGACCGGCCCGACCCCACGGAAGTTTCCTACCGATCACCAGGTAAATCGGAAAGCACTAGCGGTGGACGGGCCCAGAAGCCCAACATCCCTTGTTACGAGTCTCATTTAAAGGAAAAATCCCTACAAATACGCCGTAGCTGGAATCGAACCGTGAGTGTCTGAGAGACAACTGAACGCCCTTACCGCTTGATTCATACTTTTGTTGGGGGTAGTTGATAAATCATTCAACCCTATTTCCAATCAAGCTACTATGAAAGTATATCTTCAAAGGGACATCACAGCCCGCTAAAATCGAGGGATAATCTGTCACAAAGAGATTAAGGTAACGTTTGGTTCGAGAGACAGGAATGAGAATGTGAATAGATTTGATAATAGACTGGAATAGAAATGAGTTTAGTCATTCCAATACTACTGTTTAGTTTATAAACTCTGATTAAGTATGATTACCTTTTTGAAATTAAAATTATTATTATTTTTCCTCTCTCCTTTCCCTTTAATTATTTATTTATATTTTTTTCCTAATTTTATATTTGTTTTTCATTTTTCCCCTATTTTTATTTTTTATTTAAAAAAACTTGTTTTATTTGTTTAATTTTTAATTTTAATTTTTTTTATAAATTTATAAATTTTATTTATTTTAATTTTAAAATTTAAAATTTTAATTATATTTTTAAAATTTTTAAATTTTTACTTTTTAAAATTTTAAATAAAAAAAATTTAAATTTTTAAAAAAGAATGAGAATGAGAATGAAAATGAAAATGAAACCCATCAAATTATATGAGTTTGGTGATTACCATATATTTGAAAATCATTTTCAAACCCATAATCTAAACACTATCATTTACTATCATTCTATTCCCTTATTCCTAAATCCATCAATTAAATATCACCTAAGTTTTCAACTAATTACAGTTTGGTATCTCTAATAATCGACAGTTTTTACAGCAAACTTGTCCAAGGTTTTAATAACTTAAAACGATTAAACTCGAGCAAATTCAGTGCACGCTGGATCCTTTTAAGATATTCAAAATTATAAGTAATTACAATCAAAATTATTTTAATATTGATAAGAATTGCTCAAATATTTTTAATATTTTTTAATATAAACTATGTGAATATACATTATTTATTGCCATATATAATAGATCCACAGTGCAAAACATAAAAAAAATCAAGATAATTGTTTTATATTTATAAAATTTTCAAACTAATGTATTTTTCCTTTTCTCTTAATTTATATTTCATTCATCCCGTCTTTCTTGTTCCGTAAAGAGCAAACCCTAGTCGTCGACCTCGATGGACAGGCACCGCAACGAGCGCTTTGACGACCGCTTCGGAGACGGCGGTGGGAGGCGGCCGCCTTCTCGCTGGTCCTCCGGCAGTCCCACGGAGCGCCAACCCCGCTATCCCAGGAGCGGCACCGGATCCGGCGGTGAGGGATTCGCCGGAGGAAATAGCGGCGCAGGAGGACGCTACCATCCCTACCGTGAAATGCAAGATCTCCCTCCGCCTCCAGCTGCTTCTGGGTTCCTTGGCGGAGACCCCGGGGCCTTCGGCCCGGCGCCGCCCGTCGGTGGCCCTATACGCGGATTCTCCGGTCGTGGTGGTTCTCCAGGTGAATCAGGATCTTAATTTCGCAGTTCGTTCTTGCTGTTTACGAGTTAGTGTTCATGAGAACGTTTGGTTCAATGATTTTAAGGGTTTTTTCTTAGGGACTCATTGGCGGTTTCCAACTTTATCTGATCATTGTGTTCCTTCGTCAGACTTCCTCCCTCTTTTTTTATATCTAACTGCGGAGCTAATAAGTCGTCTCTAGATGGTACCCCAACATAGATTCCTAAAGTTGAACATGGAACTCCTGGGTTTATTCTATACTGCGGGAATGAGTGTGGGGAAGATGATGATGCGATCATGGCTCTAGTCTATAAATGAATATATTCAATGACTTTGTATTTTCAGTTTATGATCATCCCACCTCCACAACCTTCTAGGCAGGGAATTACTGAGCCACAAATTCAGTAGACGGTTGATACTAATTTAGTCAATCACATGTCTTGTACTTCAAAATTTGTTTGCATGTCTTAGTGGGAATAGGGCGATGCCACTTAGTTGTCACTCGTCAATGTTAGAAACCATCTGACTATATAGTTCATCAGAAATGAATTCTAAGTTTTCCATCTGTCTTATTTTTGTTGATATCCTAGTGCTACAACAGGGTAATTCGAGCAGTGGATTTTTGTATTATAGCTTCTTGTACTGTGCTGATATTCTATGTGATAAAGTTGAGACTGAGCTGGATTTTTGTTTTGTTCTAGAACATTTTTTTTTTTTTTTGCAACTTGCATATGTTTTCTAAGATATTGCTAATTGGTTTATATATCACTTTAATTGAAGACGGAATATTGAAACAAGCTAGCATGCTTAGTGAATTAACCCTGATGATCTTCATTCCAATGCATACTATTTCTTCCAGGTTCATGTGAATGTATAGAAGTACTTGGTTTTATTCTTCCATGGTGTTTAAATATCTGTTCGTTTGAAATATGTCTTATATCATGTATCTATGGGATATAAAATATTTGAGAGTTTCTACTCATGTTCTCAATTAAGCCAATTCCGTAATCAGTTATCATATTTTATCATTTGAACGTGTATATGAATTCCATCAGTTTTATTACATATGTATCTATTTGTTACTCCCACATCAAACTTTCACTATTGAAGGGCTTGCCTTTGCTGTTAGATGATAAATTTTGCATAAACATTTCTTGCAAAAATTTAGTTTAGTAAATTAATAACGCAGTGGTAAATTTGTACCTTGTGCAAATTGTCATGAGTTAAGTTTAAATTGGAATTGGTATCTTGTACAAGTTGTTATGACTCACAAGTTGAGTTTAAAATTGAAGTTGGATTGATTTTCAGATACTTTTCATATGTTTCATTGTGTATGTGTTCTACAACTCTGTTAATCATGAAATTTTAGATTTTCCTATAAATAACAAAGCATGATGGTATTGATAGGTTTAGCCATGAATGATCTTGTGATGTTGATTTTTTCCCCGTTCAATTGTTATGAGAGTAATATAGTTCGCCCTTTCTAATTGCACAGTATGATTATTGCATAATTTTTTTTTTATCATTTTATAATCACTATGTAGATCGCACTGGTGGAAATAAATTTGCCAAGCTTTTTATTGGAGCAGTTCCAAGGACAGCAACTGAAGAAGATGTAAGTGACTATTGCTACATTTACTGGGTGGTTTTTTTTTTTTACCATCTTTACTCTTCACATTTGTTATCATTTTATCTCTTATCATCCCCAAGTTTAAAACAGTTGTTATCTATATTTCGGTAACACTTGCACTTGATGGGGTTCTCATTTGGCAATGATTCATAAGTTTCAGTGTCTGGTTTAGATAGTCCTTACCTTTTTTTAGACTTAGAATCAAACATTAATAACAGCAATATTAACTAGCTGGATATTACATTGACAATCTACCTCATTCAAAATGTGCAATTTAGTTTTCCAAATATGTTCCAATATCAGTGCAAAATTGTTATCACAATGATATAAAATAACTGAGATAGACTTGAGACATGAGATTGTGTTTGTCAATTTCTTTTTGTGGGGTTTTCATCAGGTACCAGATGATAGTTTCTATGAATTTTCAATGAGCTGTTAGACGATATTAGTCATAGTTTCTGACTAGGATTTGACATCTGCTCTATTTTGCATGGTAACACGGTTTCAGAACTTTTAATAATGCGATAATTTTAATATAAAATATTTGTTTTTTAGATTCGTCCATTGTTTGAGGAGCATGGATATGTTATCGAAGTGGCATTTATAAAGGATAGGAAAACAGGAGAGCAACAAGGTATTTTCATATTTCTTTTGTCTTTATATTTATTATCAACTCATTATTTTCCAGGTTCCTGAGAATAAGCTGTGAACAATCTGGCCATCTCTCCTATCATTTTTTTTTGGAGCTGTTGCCACTTGTTATCCTTTTTTATGTCATGGTTCCTTATTTTGTTATTCTTCTAGTACAAGATGTAGAAAATACCAAGACCATTGATGGTTTATTGACTTTTAAGTTTTGCTGTTAAGTACTGTGATACTGCAGTATCAGTTGATGCCTTGATGCTGCAGCATTTTGTGAGTTGTGATAAACAAGCCATCATATTTGGTCCATTTAAGATAGGTTCTGGATGATGTCAGTGTTTGGTTCTGGAATTGCTGTACTACAAGTGACATGATGCAATTATGCAGCTTTCAACTGTTCTAAGATATTCATGTCCATTATGACCTATTCATTTGAAAAAAATTCATGCTTTGTGAATTGACCATTTTGAAGTTGTACCTCTGTTGTTGGATATATGTCTAGATGCTCTTTGACCGTCTGCTTGATATGGTCTGTTGGATTGGGTTGGAAGCTTGTATTTTTGACATTATTGTTCACTCTCATGTGAAAGCTGAAGCCATCCCACAATTCTTGGAGGATATTTCTCCTCTATTGGCTGATTACTAGCATGAGCAAAGAAATGAGTGGCATGGGATTCCAGACTGTCATCGTAGTGCATGTTGTGTGCATTTGTAACTTTCACCTTGCCATCAATGGTTGAGGAATAGTCATGATTCTGAAGCGAATAATTGATCTTGGTCAACTCATGGATGTTTGATTTGCTTTTTTCTTCTCATTCTTCCTTGCGAGTAAATATGGAGCCTTCTTCAGAATTTTATCTTTTGAGATTCATATTTCTGGTGGTGCAGAATGTGGTTGTGGTTCTTAGTTTGCAAATGAATTGATTCTTAACACACTGAATTACAAGCAAAATCAATTTTATTGAAGTATGACTTGTGGTTTGTCTCTATTCGTGTAATCAAGTTACAATTTCAATTTTGCTGAATGATGTTTCTTAACTTCGCTTAAATTGCACTTGTTGATAATATGTGCAATGGTTGTTTCTATGGCAGCATTTTAATAAATTGGACTAAGATTTTGATATATGTGTTTGCCTGGTGGTCTCGAACTGTTAATACTGGTTGCTCAGCTCTTCATAATTCTGAGTTTTTGCATTGTAATATTCGTATATCATATGGTCTCTTGAGAGCTCTGTTGATGTTAGAAAAATTTGTGATGTCAATTGCTGATGTAAACAAGATCATGTGGTACATTGGTCATATTTGTTGTGGTAGATGGGCATGATCTTTTGTTGATACAATTTAAATTGCTAAAGTTGAGTTTCATCCTGGATGCCAAAAAGTACTTTAGATAGTTCTTGGAATTGATTGCCATTGACAAAAAGGGTTTTGTTGTCTGTGAGTATTACACACTGCAATTTTGCATAACTATCAGAATCAGTTCTTCCATGTCCAAAAGCTATTACTCCTATTTTGTTTATGCTATATTCCTTCCCCGACAAACTGTGACTCATCTGGTGGCTTGTTGATTTATGTGGTGCTTAGTTATTCTTGTTTAGCTATTTTACAGACTTTGGCAGAAGTGGTTGTCTCATAAATTTTATAAAGGATAGTGATATGCTTGTATGTTCTTTTGTTTTTTCCTCATACCTCTGCTTGTGCTCATATTGATTATAGTATGTGCGTTGTAGTGTTTCAAATCATCCACTGAAGTGTATGCCCACATCACGCTGATTAAAAAAATTGATTTGTTGAGATCTGTTTGTCAGTTCATTCTATTTATTGTGTTGTTTGTTTATTAAGGAAACTTTGATTGATGTTAAATATCTTATGTCGTGCGCCCTGTGTTCAATTGTTCAACTTATATTCTATCAGCATTATTGAATGAGCAAGATATTCTACAAGGTACATACTTGTGGATTATAGTTGATGTCTATGAGATGGGCCTTTTCAGTTAATAAATCTGTCACTTCTCTGGATTGTTTACTTCACATTCTGATTTGATGGGTGATATTTTTGACAGCATGGCTACTTATGTAGTGTGCCAACTGCCTTTACAGCGTCATGTTATTCTGTTAATGTTGTGTTAATTCATCCGAGAAAAAGGCATAAGATGGTTTAAATTTTTCTTTCCCTTTTCCCATTGAAATCATTGAAGGTGCTACAGTATGTGTAAATGTTCAATAACATAGGGGAGCTTGTCTTGTCCTACATTTCATTGAATCTCAGAACTAGCTTGTTCATCTTGATAACCTCTTGTTACTTTTCATCTGCCTATTTGATCTTATTTATCCCAACTAAAACCTGAATTTGTTACTCAGGTGACTTTGAGTGCTCTTTGTTTCTTTGTTCTTCTAAGAACATAAATGTGTCTCTGATGCTTGACACCTTCCGTTTTACTGTATTTTGGTTGTGTGTTCTGTTAGTGAAAAATCCAAATCCCTTGACGAGAAATGATTGTGAATATTTACCATGTGATGGATGGAATCTTGTGCTTTGTTTTGTAGTTTCTCTGTATCAGCTGCTTCATAAGAAAAAAGTTGTAGAAAGATTAGGAATTTTCTTAGTCATTTATGTAATGAAGGTATGTTTGTAAACATGTCTGTTATGTGATTTCTTGCAAGATTTTATTTCCCTGGACAAAATAATGCAAATGTAGGTATTATTAACTTATGTTGTTGTACTTAAAACTGTCATTCTGTGAGAAATGGTTTATTTTTTGGATAGACTTGCTGATGATGGACAATTGATTATATAGTTCATTAGACTTTAGGGTGTGAACAGTTGGAGAAGATCAAATAAAGCTCTATTTAACATATAGAGATGTAGTGGATAATTATGAGCGCAAGCTATATCCATAAACATATAGACAATGAATATTGGATAATTTTTGGTGCTTAGAGATGAGTTATTTTTAAGCAATTCGCTGGATAAGGTGCTACGTACTCATTTCTTTGTGTGATGTGGGTCCTTGACCATTGCTGAATTCAGTTGCAATGTTTATGTGTATAGCCTTCTCAATGGCAACATTTGCACACTAGTGGTCTACTTTAATTTCCCCATGAATTGAATGCTAGTGATGACTGATGAAACAAAAGTTCTCCATAGTGTCATTTATTTTTACACATGGAAAATAAACCATGCAATTGTATGTGTATTTGGGAGCTTATGTTGTGGGCACTTGGTATGTAGTTTGATGCTAACAACATTCCTAATTGATGTATATAGAGATGTGTCCTTAATCTTCAGCATAAATCTTGTTCAAGGGATGTTAGTGCATCATTGCACTGTTCTATGAATTATGTGAATTATTATCGAAAGTGCCTTGAAAATATAGGTTCATAGAGGACATTCTTATGTTCAACTTGTGAAATTGTTTGAGACATCGGATCTGTGCCATTTAAATTGAATCTCTGATATTCTTATTCTTCTGTTGATTGGTTATCACTGTATGCATGCAATTTGAATGAAAATTAGGAATATTTACACGTTTGTTATAGTTCCTTAACAAAGAGAAGATATTACAGTTCCATACATCAAAATGGAAGTTGTTTGTTTGGTACATTGTGCTGATCAGTATTTTTGCAGTCTTTATCTAATGTGGTTTTGATTTGCATGCCTGTTGCTATTAGAGCTTCAAATAATCTGACAGTTGTTTAGTTGAAAATTGATTCCTTCCGGAATATGTGAGAAAGCAACAATTATAAAATCCTTGCTTATGATTGGTTTGAGTTTGACTACATCAATCTTAATGTGCTGTTAAGACCTATGCAAGAGTAAATCACAAATAATGTATGAGAAGTTCAAGCTATGGTAGGCCACCAAGTAATATTGATATTATCAAGTGTCTAATTGTCTGTGTTGGCATTTGAAGTAATGTGTTTTTTTCCTGTTTATTCCTTTTCGAGTGTTATTGTATCTCATCATCAAAGAATAATGATCATGATAACACAACAGAATGCTATCTCAAGAAACTCTCTTGTTAGTAATCCGAACTTCCTGACCTGTTTATAATTCTATCTGTGCCAATGAGTTATGATTCCTATTCAGTTGCATTTACCTGCCCTAACCTACAAAAGATTGAAACATTTAGTCTCCTTTGCCTCATTGAATTAGATGAATTAGTTTATTAAATACTTGTTTTGTTATCCTAATTTCTGCTGTGTATATATCATATCCATTAATTTTTCTTTCTGTTCATCTTGGTCAAGAAAGGAAACCTTTATTTTGCAGGATGTTGTTTTGTAAAATATGCCACTTCTGATGATGCTGATAGAGCCATCAGGGCTTTACATAATCAATATACTTTACCTGGAGTGAGTGCTTTTTCCTCTGCCAATTATTTGGATGGAGCTTTCTCTTTTTACACATGGTGGCTTGACTTTATATCCATTTTCTCAGGGATCAGGACCAATTCAAGTAAGATATGCTGATGGAGACAGAAACCATCCCGGTATTACTTTGTTATCATTATCTCATCATTCACAAATTTCATCTGAAGGAATGTACATCTATGGCCCTATCATTTTATATTGTCTGACACTGTGATTTTGTGTTAAACTTATCAATCTACATATGATTTTGCACATATTACTATGGCTTTTAGTCAGTTAGATCTATAAGGGGACGCCTTGTGCTATTGCACCTTGCTTCTCAAATTTCTCTGATCGTGCACAATTACAAAAGGCTTTTTATGCTTGCATGTCATTGCAAATGCAACGTCTAATACTATGTACTCAATTTGTCACACAAAAACATTTTGTTTTGTCAACACATCTGGTGAACAAACTCTTACACTTTTGGCTCTTGGCTTTTCATACTATTGCAGCTTCTTTGTTTGACTGAATAGAATCCAAAAACATTCATTCTATCTCAAGTTGCTCTATTAAGTTATACCATGCTAAAAGCAATGAATATGCTCCTGCATATAATTTCTTTCTTTGTTTGTCTTCTATCAATCCGAATGTAGTTGCTTATGTTGATATGTGCTATTTTGCTTCTGTTTTTTCTACACTTTTCTTGTGTAGATTTGTTTCTTGTGGATGATGCATTGTTTGTAATTTTGAAGTGTTTGTTCTGCATGTCCTGATTAGTCTTCATTGTGCACTGATTTGTGTTTTAGGTGCTGCTGCTGAAGACAAACTGTTTGTAGCATCACTCAGCAAGCAAGCCACTGCAAAGGAGATTGAGGAGGTAAGTTTGAATAGCTTGCGATGTGTGATATCTCTTTTATGATATCATCTTTCTTTCAGTAAACTTGATTTTGCATTAACAATACAATCATATAGATTAATCCCTTTTCTGACAGCTCAACTGCTCTAGTTTTTTGGGTTACTTGGTCAGCCAATTGAAATTTCACACCCACACACACCCACACATGAATGAGCGCTGAGAACATAAATGCATAGGGTGATTCTGTGTGAGATCTTGAGGTTTTGGGATGTGTTTGGCACTCAAATATAACTCTTCCTATTTAGATGGCCTTCTGATCTTATATCAAATTGAAACATGAACTGGAAAACATATGTAGTTGAAATGTTCTACGTTTTCTAGTTGGTGGTGTCTCTTAAGATATCTATGTTACCTGTTAAAAAATTTGACAAAATATACGGCAGGTTTTCACTCCATATGGGCAAGTTGTAGATGTCTACATAATGAGAGATTCATGGGGTAACAATCGCGGTATGTCTATGCACATTTGTGGAATATTTTTCTGCATGCCTAGTTAATTTCTGAATCACTGGTAATAATTGATTTTCAATATGATTTGTGAAGGTTGTGGTTTTATTAAATTTGCAAATAGAGAGATGGCAGCAGCAGCTATGAATGCTCTCGATGGATCTTTTGTGATGAGGGTAATTTTTTACATTAACTTGTGCTTCATTTGCTGATCTTAAGCATGCCTTTTTATTTTCTCCGCTGTTAGGGATGTGATCAACCTTTAGTTGTTCGATTTGCTGATCCTAAGCGACCAAGGAACGCGGATCAGAGGTTTTCATTTGTATTCAAATGTTAAATCGTTTCCACCAATAAGTTTCATCATCTCTTTACTTTAATTGGAGCACTTCTGATTGTTACAGGAATGGACCAGCATTTGGTGGACCTGGTGTCAGCCCTCGCTCTGATGCAGCATTAGTCATCAGGTATGGTGGATCTCTTTAATATCTGCATAAGGAAGTGCTATTTTGGAAATTCAGTAAATAGTAAAGATATAGCTGACTGAGATGATTCTGATACCCATGTTTAGCAGTTATTTTTAAAGAGCTGTAGATGCTAGCATGTTAATGTTTCAAATTTATCTGCTGCAATCTTACAAAATTTTCTGGCTGGAAGGGGATGGTGTAACCATCAAAATATATGCATGAGCATGTTTTCCCAAAGTCTAGCCAGCATGGTTCTAGGGTTAGCACAACAATGGTGGTTCCGAACAGGATAGTTCAAAAAATAATTTCATTTATCAGATAAAAGTAAATTAAAGCTTAATTTAAAATAAGATACTAAATTTCTTGGGCATGCTTATATGACTGCTTATGCTGACTTCAAGTACAGCGAAGCAAGGTTTAAAATTTCGACCCGTACCGAGATTTCGGTCCCAGACCGGAACGATACGGTTTCGGTATCGTATCGTGCCGTGCCAATACGGTTTCGGTATTTTTTATTTATATATAGTAATTATTAGATAAATATATTTATTGGGTATAATTTAAAAATAAGTTGTATATTGATTTTATATAAGTTTTTTATTATTAAACAATTAAAAAAATTAAATATAATTTTTATTAAATAAAATTGATCTACGAATGATTCAAATTAAAATTGACATCACAATATATTACGTTATTAATACTAAAAGAAGTGTGAATTAGGTGGAAGCATTGGTGCTGGTAATATTTTACTTAGGTAACCTTTATAACTATCCAATACCCGGATTAAATAATCAAAATTATATAAATTAATAAAAAGATGTTATTTTATATATAATAATTATATAAATTAATTACTTATTCATTTAATTAATTATTAATTTAAATTATATATAATTAAAATAGAAAATAAATATTAGAATATCAATTAAATATTAAAATATTAAAAAATATATATATAATAATTAAAAAATATCAGAATATAAATTTGATTTATTAAAATTTTTATAATTTTTTTTTTAATTTTTAGAATTTTTATAATTTTTTTAGAATTTTTTAATTTTTTTATAGAATTTTTAATTTTTTTTAGAATTTTAAAATATTTTTAGAATTTTTAAATAAAATTTAAATATTATAAACAATTTCAGAATATTATTTAATAAAATTTATTAATTTTTTAATTTAAAATATATTTTTATATTTTATTTGGATAATTTAATTACGGTTTAGAAAAGTCCCCTTTGAAATACCGCATTTGAGGAGGAATTGTTATAATTATTTAAAATAAAAAATTATTTTATTTCTTCGCCGACGCCCATCCCCCGACCCCTGCTCGCACGCCGCCGCCGGCACCGGAGGCCTCCGGCGACTCCTCCGGCGACTTCTCCGGCTGCACCGGAAGCGTCCGGCGAGGCCTCCGGCGGCGCCGGACTCCCCTGCGACGAGCCGGAAACTTGCATCGCGACGCCCGCAGCCGTGACGCCCGCGGCGATGCCTTCCTGCGCAGTCGCGACGCCGCTCCGGTGCCGGTCGGCGGATGGTGCCGGTGTCGGTCGGCGGGTGGAACGAGATGTTTCGCCCGGCTCGCCCGGCTCGGCACCGAAATTTCATTCCTTGGTATCAATAGAAAAGGAAATATATGACTCTTGGAATTAAGTGGTGGAAGTTAAAAGATGAGAAGTAAAATATATTTAAGCAGAAGATAGGAGTATAAGCATTATGTGAAATATACGGTGACTCTAATACAGATATATAAGATGGTATCAAAGTTGAAAATAGTAGCTAAGAGTGTATTCGGTGAGTCAAAATCTTGGTGGTGGAATGAGAAAGTACAAGAGAATGTGAAGGAAAAACGAATAACTTATAAGAAATTATATATTTATAAGAACGAGGTAAACTTAAAAAAATATACAATAGCCAAAAAAAAAAAAAAAAGCTAGGAAAGTAGTGAATGAAGCAAGAAAAAAAA
>JBAMIE010025465.1:0-19250 GCA_037177295.1 Kaempferia parviflora
ATCCTCAACTTCTTCCTTCTTCCAGGTTGTACAAGGCTACTAGGTGGTAAAATAATACATTTCTACAATAGACTGTTTCTCCTTGTTGCCAAACAGAGAACTTTGGCGCCCACCTCCGAGGAATTACAGTGTCCCTTCTTAATGCCTTACTTCCATCTTCTTTTCTTTTGGGCTCCTCCCCACACTGCCCATACTCATTTCCACCTGTCCACCACATTGTACAAAGTAAAATGCATATTCTAAGAAGTTGTCTCATTAAACATCGAAATTCCCAAGAAATAAAGCTTTTACTATTTTTTAGCATACGCCAAGCATAAGCCCGACCTTCGTTGTCCACGGCCAAGCAATGCCAACCACCAATTGCGCCCTGAAATAAAGAGCTGATACAAAGAAAAAGACCAATAAAGACCAAACGACATTTCGTCGAACGAGTTTTGCGCATGAAGCGAAGGCGCAATATTACTTTCCCAATCATACAATGCCGAACTATCTTCACACCGGATAGAGCCTCGACGAGGCTCGGACGCTCTCCGTCTTCTTCTCGGAGGATGGCCCAGAGTTCCCCTTTGATTCCATCCCTATGTGTGTAGAGCTGCCAAATCAGAAAGAAACAAAACAGTTCATTATTTCTACAAGAAACAGAAACATATCGATTGAAATGGACAAAAACACCTAAAAAAAAGGGACTTTTGGGGGGGAGCGGAGCAGGAGTGGAAAGTAGAGACATGGCCGTTGCCGCAGATGGCGAGGGAGTTCCGATTGCCAGCGACGACAGCTACGACCTTCTTGGGCTCGAAGGACGTGATGCTGTGAACCCAGTCCTTCTCTTTCCCGTCCCCATTCCAAGTTGCCCATCCTCTCCCCATCCTCTCCGTTCGGCCGTCGAGTTGGAACTGCACCCTAAACCTGACGGAAAAGATGAACTCCCGTCAGTCTTGCTTCAGACGTAGGAATACAAAATGTTCGTGTGAAAAAGTGGTTCGGATGGTTCAAGATGACGTGGAGCATTGTGTTGAAAAATGATGAGGGTAAAAATAAAATTTACTACATTATTTAATAAATTCAAAATTACATACGTTATTTGAGTATTTCACAAACTTAACTAATGAGTTAGAGTAAAACCCGAAAAAAATTTGCGTTCGTCTGAAATCGTTTCTCAATTGGACCCGGACCAAGTCGGCGCCCTGAACCGACTCAACTCATCGGGAAGACGAAGCAGCGGAAACCCACTTCGTTCTCACCCCTCCGTCCCGTTTCTGCCACCGCAGAGGGAAGCGGAGGCAGTGACGGCAGAAGTAGAGGCGAGGAGCGCGGCGCGACTGACTGACCGACCTGACGACATGGTGAGCTCCCAACCCATTGATCGGATCCCTGCCTCGTTCTCCGTAAGGGTCCGGTTTTGATTCTTTTGCTCTTTCCTTTATTTTTGTCTCTTCCCGCAGTTCTCCATTGCGGCCATCAACGAAAGCGACTCCGGCGGCAAGTGGGAGCCCCTTGCCCCCACTAAAGAAGCCCAGGCACGCGTCGTTCTTTCTTTACATCTCTTGTTCTTGCTGTTGGTCATTCAGGGTTTAAACTGATTGAATATTCTTTCTGATCCGTTATCATTTGCTGTGTTACCTAGCTGAAAAGTTTACTTTTTTCCTGACAATAATTGCTTTCTGGTAGTTCATACAATTCTTGCTAATGTTAATAGCTTCTATTCTGATGCATTATGTTCCTCAAAAAGAACACAAATGTGTATGTGAGTTTATTATTTGTAATCTGATATCTAATGTCATAATATATATGATTTTTTATTTTCCGGTGTCAACTTTGTGTAACTGGGAGTTGTATTTTATAAGAAAATTTTAGAATATTAGAGGAGAAGATATTTTAGACACTAGCTAGTTACTAATGTATTAGTCGTTGACTGATACATGGTTAATGTATAATGACACTTCCATTTGGCTTCTTGAAACGTGAATCAACTGTCTTTTGTTTTTGTAGGATTTCCATGGTGTTTTCCCCCTGGTTTGTTGTCTTTAAGTTACGGGAAATATAAACATCGCTAGTTATAATACTGGTTAGTGGCTGTTGTTGTTATGCTTCATATTCTTTCATGGAATGGGAATATTATTCGATTTAGAGTGTTACAAAGAAAATATGAGTTTAAGTTCTTGGGGAAAGCATAGCACTGTAAACAAGTCAAGCCGAGTCAAGCTTTATGGTGTTCATGCTTATTTGATAAGGTAACTAATCCAAGCCAAGTCGAACCTAAAATGAACTAAGCCGTTGAAATGATAGCTTGACTTGGTTTCTTTTTTATGAGCTTGAGCTTGGTTCGTTTAGATGTTATCGAGGTTGAGACTTTTACCTTTTAAGCTTGTTTGATTGGTTATTGAGCTTGATAATATAAACTTGTTTGTTCATTTTGAAAGATCCTTTATTTATTTAGCATGTTGATAGGAGTTTTATTAATGAATATGATTCATGAACATTGTTGACGAACGTTGTTCATGAACATTAACGAGCTGAACACGTATATGTTCAAGCTTGTTCGTTTAGTTTAATGAGTTGTTCAAATTTGTTCATTTAATTGATCTCGTGTATATTGAACGAAACATAAACAAGCTCTTATCAAGCCGCACACCAAGCTTATTCACGAACATTCGGTTCATTTACGGCCTTCGAAAGGAGAATATAGTCGTCTGAGAACCAAGTCAATTTTTTTGCCTTCGTTCTTCAACTGTTGGTATTATGCTTGAATTAGTGTTTCGAAGGGCATAATGCATAAGTGGTAGAAGGAGCTGAGCTCCTCTATGTCCCTAGGGTTTTGGAACTGATTCCAAACAAAGGTGCTTAATTGAAAAAAATAGTAAAAAAAGAAATAGAATCTCAACTCAATTTCACTGCAAAACTATCGTTACATTTGATGAACTTAATGAATACAAGTTGGTTGCCAATTATCTACTTGTATGATTTGGGGTGCCATCCACAAATCTTCTACTGCTGTGTCTAATGGATTGTCAAATTGGGCTTAAAGGTGTAGTGTGCCGTAGCTGCTGAACTTTACTTTACAAATTCTGTGTACCTGCTGCCACAGGAGAATCAATATTTACTGAAGTTTTTGCTGAAGGAATTTCGAGCTTGATGGATGCTATTACAAGATTTATTAGCAAAGCATGTGATCAAGCTTGGTAAGCTTGTGGGCGGTTGCAAAGGTTGTCTCATCCTATTTATTGTAGGGGTGATGACAAGTTGAATTTACTTCCAAATATAGGCAAATATGTAGGAGTTTCTTAGTGAGAACCAAACTTTGTGTTACCTAGCTCTGTGTATTATGTAAAAGAGCAAATTATCTCCTACATTAAGGTTTTGAAAGGTCACCTAGTGAAGTGCTTGCTTGGGTCCCTACCGTTTCACTTTGTTGAAGGTGAGCTCCTATTCTTGCCTCACTTAGAAACTTGATGTTTCAAACATTTCGTTCCATAATTTGCATAATTTGGCTAATAATTCAAATTATCTTATAGTGTTGATAATTTTGAGAACAAATTGAAAAAGCGTCTCCTCAGCAACTATGTATTTGAGTTGTGTGTTATTTACTTCACTACTTTATGGAGGTTCTGAACTGATGCACCAATCTTGTGAATTTTGACCAGATTATATCATCCATTGTTTTTGAAAAACAACTTAACAACTATGTATTAGAGTTGTATGCTCCTATGTTCTTTACTTACCCACTTCGTTGAGGTTCTGTTAGGGAGCTTGATCACTGAGTTTTTATAAAACATCCATCAAAATACTCGGATGCCCCTCAAATTTGTTAAATTTGCAAGGAATTATATCATCCATGTTTTATCTGTTATGAAAAGGGTTCAGATGACTTTGTTGGACCATCTGATTGTGGAAATACATGTAAATATAAAATAAGCCTTACTGCAATTATTTATTAGGTGAACTCATGTCCATCTCAGAATTAGTTTTCATGTATTTGTGCTAAATATGCTTTTGGTTTGGCTCTTGTATCAATAATGTAAAGTTTGATTATGTGGTTTCTTCTAACTGGTCTATACTTTGAGGCAAAGTCACATCAATCATAATTTATAATGTAGAACTTGTCTTTTAGAGCTTGGGTGATGATTGTTAGAATGTTTGAGAATTCTAGCAATTTGTTATTTGTACTTAGTTGAAACAAAGAATACTTCCTTGTTAATACATGAGAGTTTTACAGTATTTGCTATCTCCACTTATTCTTATTTGGTCTGGAAGATTCTTTAATCTTGTTCTCAGATCAGGTTATGACTAGTTGAGATGAAATCACACCCCTAACCACATGATGTTGGGTCCCAATTCTTTTAAGTATAAGATAAGATTGTATTGAGATCATTTGCTATCATTGAAGAACTAAGTTGATATTGGTACACCAGTCAATCGTAAAAGTGACAAGAACAAAAAATAGAGAAGTTGACACATAAAAATTCTTCCTTGGGCACTGAACTTCGGTGCAATTTGCAAGGGAAAAAATTATTTCATTCAAAGAAGAGTTAGTTTAAAAATTTTCATGCTACTTCTTCTTTTCTCTGGATGTTAATGTCTTTTGACCACACTTAAATACTATTACAATGTAGTTTGTAGAATCATTATTTGTTAGAAATGAAGAATTTGATTTTGGTGCACATGGACAAGCAATTGACTAAAATGGTTAAAATTGAAAAGAGTAATCTTCTATCCCAACCTGATGCAGCACCCTAAACCCTGCTGTATGAGTCATTCATGAGGAGCATGATTCTGTATCTCTCAAGTCATGCCCTCTTCTATTGGCATTTTGGGTTTATCTTTTTTGAGTATTCTTAGCTGCTCTCTTTCCAAAAAGCTAGCTTGGATATGCGTAGTTAACATGATATTTACTACTACAATCTTGCATTGGAAATTTTCTTTTGTGCATTTCACCATTCTATAATGTTTGGGGACTTCACTTATTTTTTCTTTGTTCTTTTATGCAAAAAAAATCATTTGTTCAAAATTCTTATCCTCTTGTTTTTAGGAATTTCATCTTTCCCAGACGTATCATGAAGGCCTCTTGAAATTGCAAGAGAAAGATTATATAAAAGCTCGTGAGCTTTTGGAATCAGTTTTAAAAGATCCAATTATATCAAGTGCTCAGGTAATTAAGATAAAAAGTGAGTTTTTTTAGTATCACTTATGATGTGCTAAGATTTGTTTCTTTTCATTAGGTTGGTAATGTTCCTAGTGACCGGCATCTATTACAGCTAAGGTTTGTAGCCCATAATACTCTGAAGGCATGTATATATATAGTTTGCTAAACAACTCTTACTATAATGTTATACTGCTAATATAATTATTTTATCTTTCATTTTGAGCCAATTATTTCTAATGTAGAGTATACAAGATATCTAGTTTGTGTTGGGGGAATGTGAAGGATGGTATGCATCAAATCTACCTGACATCATTTTTTTAGCATCTCCTAGTTGAGATTGAATAAGGAGGTGACCAATCTGAGGTCATTGAGCCACATTGATTAGAACTTACAAGGGGGGATAACCACTAGTGTCTAATAGGAGGAAAATGGTTGACACCACTGAGATAGATTGATTAGGATTTAGGAGGGGGATAGCCACTAGCGTCTAATAGGAGGGAAGTGGTTGACCTGCCTGAAAAACAGAAGAGTTTATGTTCTCTGTTTCATGCTTGGATTTTTTCTAATGTTATCACGCTGGTAATTTTTAAGTGGTTAAATGGTCAAAACCATGTAGACAATTTAAACATGCTTCAGCAAATAGAAAACTTGCTGGTTCCAGTTTTGATTGGCTGATTCTTAAAAGTTTCAATTTTTTTTTGGCTTCAACTCGATCTGAACTTACACTAGCGCCAGGTTCATTGAATTAAACCACCATGTTGGGGTATCGTTGTTTTTCTGATGATTTATTTACTGCAGATTCTTGTCACTGAAGAATCTTGCAACTGTCTTCCTTCAACTAGGCCCTATGCATTATGAGAATGCACTTCACTGCTATCTCCAAGCTACTGAACTTGATGAGACTGACTCAGTTGTTTGGAATCACCTGGGAACGTTATCTTGCAAAATGGGTTTGTTGAGCACTTCAAGATGGGCCTTTGAGCAAGGACTATTATGCAGCCCTAATAATTGTAAGGCTACATGATGCTTCTTGTAGATAGAGGTTCAATGTATGTATCAGTTTGTTGTCGATTTATATTTCGTTTTCCAATATGATTGTAATTGCTTTAGGGAACTGCATGGAGAAATTACTCGAGGTACTGATAGCCATTGGCGATGAGGTTGCATGCCTTTCTGTAGCAAATCTAATACTTGGACATTGGCCATCACATTCTCGCGCTTTGCATGCCAAGGAGACTATTGAGGATTCAGAGCCAGTCAATCATAAGCCATTTGCAGCTCGTGGTATTGATAAGTTAGAACCCAAACATGTTAGACTTGAATTTCCTGAGAAAAGAAAATTGGAAGACAATGAAATTAGCAATATTAGTAAATGCAAAAAACGCAAGCTAGCCATAGAACTGCAGTTGATTGGAGCAACATGGTCAGCCCTTATAGATGCAATCCTAGGCATCTTTCATCAGTCAGATACTGAAGGTTCTGTGCCGGGGTTTATGGATGATCATGACTGCAGAAGAAATGAAAATTTTTCTAGTAAGCCTGGAAAAGGATTATCTAGTGATGGAACCTCTAATTGTAGGAGCTCTGGAATCCAAACCATCGAGAGCATGGGTAGGTTTGCCGATGTGAAGATAGATATTCACTTGAATGAATTTCCAGAGATTACTATTGATCCTGCTAAAGGGAAAGATCAAGGCTTGTCTCCTGTTGGTGGATCTGCATCACTGGGTTTCCATGTCCTGGAGAAAACAGCAATAGTCAAAGACAAAGATAGCAGTACAGATAGAGAACATCCCCAGGAAAGGCGAAGCACAAGAATTGAAAGGCTTAGAAGTCGGAAATCAGGTAAAGAAGAATCAGAAGCCAGTGGTAAAAATCAAGCAAATATTGTCTTTCAGATTTTGGAGCCCTTTGTCTTACGAGGGTCAAGAATTGAAGATCAACCTTGTACATTCACTTCTGATGGTACTTCCCCTGACTATGCCACTTATAACTCTGAAGTTGAACATAAGGATGTTGTGCAATTTGTATATAAAATTTCCAAAAACTCTGGCGCTCATCATGTTGTTCATTTGTTGTTGGAAGAGGTTGCCTACAAGCATATCCCTTTTCAGGATAGTTTTGTCAAGTTGCTGGAATTAGAAAAGTTGACTAGAAATTGGGGTCAGGATCGGTCTCCATTATGCAGCTTATTTCTTGCTGAGATATACTATGACCTGGGATCGTGGGTTGCTAACAGATCAAAACAGTTGGAGTATCTTTCTGAGGCTTCTTATCACCTTTGCAAAGTTATTGAGTTGGTAGTTTTTGATGGTACAAATGACTTAATTGGTACAGACAATCATTTCAGCAATACCCAAACTATGATGGAGATGAATGATATTAAAGGAGGATCATTGCTTGCAGATGAAAAGGTTGAGAAACAAAGTATGCTTTTGTCAAACACTTATGGAAGTAGTGTAGGAGAAGCAAACTTAGGTGATTCTCTCTTGCAAGGTAAAAATGAGCATAGCTCTACTATAACAGATGATACTGCTTTTTGGGTGCGTTTCTTCTGGCTAAGTGGTAGACTCTCCCTTTTTGAAGATTCCAAGGCAAAAGCTTTCAATGAATTCTGTATCTGTTTGACACTTTTGCGGAATAATAAGATATTGGAAGAGGCTTCTGATTTTGTCTTTCTTCCTCATTGCAAGCTCATGAGATTAATAACTGTTGATAGAATTCTCCATGAAATTAACTTACTGAAATTGGACTCATTACTAGGGAAATCTTCTGATGAAATGATGGATAAAGGAATGTTCATGGAATGCATGAATATGCTCTCTCCTCTTCTTCTGTCTACTAAAGAGGTGTATCTGGATATTATGTTTGGTCCCCTGAAAGAAAAAGATAGAAATATGCCTATGGAGTTATCTGCACTAAATCTTCTTATTTCAGCATGTGAAAAGACAGAACAGATGGATCTTCAGGTATATCTAAATTGTCACAGAAGAAAACTTCAAATGTTGACTGTTGCAGCTGGTATGGAATCTCCTATATTATCAAGGGGAAAAAATCTACTGCTCAAATCATGCGGTGCCTATGAAGTTGACTTGGCAGATCCAATGAACAAAAATTGGAAAGTTCTGGTTTCTGAAGAAGTAAAAGATATCTCTCGAACTGTAACTCGTGTGAAGAATTTTATTAATCAAGGTGGCTATAATGTGAGTTGCTTGAATAGTTAATTATGGATTTAGCTTTGACCTTGTTTTTTTGGTTGATTAAAAATGAAATTAAAAGTAATTTTTATTAGTCAATGTTGAGTAAATATTCAAGGCTTGAATTGATTTTGTGAATTCAAATTCCATGTCGAGGAGCTTGGTTTCCATGATAGTCAGCATTTGGTGACAGAAAGATATTCCTCTGCATTCATGGTGGCACTGGTTTGTGTAAACTAATTAAGGTGTCCTATCCTTTTGGACTGTAGGAATTTGGGGCAACTGATAATCCTCATTACTAATTTTCAGCACAGATTAGCATATATCTGTTTTTGTTTCTTCCTCAACATCATGCAGGGCTTGAACTATTTGACTATTTTATTTGCATCTAGGGTCTCTAGATCTGCACATAGGATTATTCATCCCAGTGGTCAAGTGCATTTGATTATGGTGTACTACTAGAATGTTTTCTTTAGTTATTAGAACAATGTCAGTGTCTTTTAGAGGTCTTGCACATATATTTTATGGGGCTTCATATCTTTGGCTGCACGTTTGTGTCAATGTACAGGAAAACAATACTTTTTTTTCACCATTCAAAGGTTCATTAACTGTGTGGGGCAGTGCAATGTGCATGAGAACAAGTGCATCACAATTTTAATCTTTTTTCCTTTTTTTTTACCTTCTTGCGGAGGTGAGTGTTCAGTAGGTTCAAGAAATACCATAGGCTTACCATTCGAACCTCTAGTGACATAATGAAATTTTACTATTTTGACATGAAGGGCAATCTTTGTGTTTTTTCTAGTGTGCTTTCTTGTAGATTTCAAAATTGTAGCAATGCCAATAAGCTTCTGGTCAATCTTTATGAAATTTTCCCTAAAGTTGATCAGTGAATGCAACCAGTCCGTTAGAGATTGATCTGTGAGGTTCTTGTTGCAGCTAGCTAGCCTATCCTGCAAATCATGTTCCTTTTGGCTTTACCACAGTCACAGACAACCCACGGCAATATGTTCATTTTGTGCTTATCAAGATTGTTCATTTTGTTCAGGAAATAATGCTTCCTTGTCGTTTGGAGTAACCACATTATTTCAATGTATTGGAAGTAACCACATCATTTCAATGTGTCCATGATATGGTTTAAGTTTTGTGATTTGTTATTGCATATCTAGTATGCAAATAGTCGTGATGATATGACTGGATAGTGCGCATGATGCTTGAGAAGCTTGTTGATTTGATGAGATTGAGTTGTGGACTTGATGATCATAGATATCATGTGCTCGAGGTTGGAGACTAGGATTGAGTGGAATGAGGAATACGATGGACTCAGTCGGATCAAGTTGTGGAGGTGGTGATCATGGAGATCATGTGCTTGAGAGCTTGGCTTAGATCGTGTTACTTCATTGAAGCTCAGGTGCAAGTTCGGTGGATTTGAGAGTTGGAAACTTAGATTGAGTATTAGACTTGGAGTTGTGGACTCATATTTGAGAGCTTGTCGTGAATCGGGTTGTCACACTTGTGCTGACTTGGTGTACTTGAAGCTAGAGGCTTGGGCCAAGGTCTTGCTTGTATTAGGTTACCACCACTAGAGCATGGAGAGTAGCTCAGTGGATTTGAGGAGATGAAAATTTTGAAGCATGAGATCCATGACAGATATGTTGAGTGGCTATAATCTTCTGGCTTTTGTCTTTGTGCATATAACACGCCCAAGTCATATCTTGTTGATTGACTGAGTCTTAGATCTTTTTTTTTTTTAGATGTGATTTCTGGGGTGACCAAGATGATTATATCCCAAGTACAATCAATTTATTAGTTGACTGACCTTTTAGTAGCCAAGTGACCAGAGAGTTGTTGATATCTATTTGCTGTATTTGCTACCTCAGTCAATTGACTAGTTGACTGAAGTTCTAAAAATATTTGAATATTGAAGTCTTTCGATAAAAGCTCTTGGATAGTTTTTGTACACAAAATTTTACGTCACAAATTTTCTATGCTCAAGTGGAGCAAGTCCCCCAAAAGATCCAAGAACTTGATAAGGGTTGAAGACCTCCACATCTTAGGCTATTGATAATTTTCTCTCTTCTTACATTCATTTCATATATTAAGAAGAGGTGAAAGAGGTTCTTACATTCATTTCATATCTTAGAGGTGAGGATTATTTGCAAATGAAATCCTTGTTTATGGTCAAACATATGATAGCTTGTGAAATCTCATTAGTCAGGTCAAGTCTTGAATGTTGTTTGTAGAACTATACCACCTTATTATCTTTCACCATTTAAGGGGTGATAATAGTAAAATTATTTAGAAGCAATGCGTTAGACTCGTTATAGTCTATGGAGTAGCAAGGAGTTTCTAAACCACGTAAAATATTCTTTTGTCATCATTGTGTCTATATTTCTCTTATTTTCATTTTTGTTACATATTCTTTACACAAATGAAAGAGACATGAGCACTTACAGTGACTAAGATTGTTTTTCTATTTGTGCGAGTGATTGAGATTTTATTATTTGCCTTCTCTTTGTCCCCTCTAGTTGAAGCACCTTTGACCCTAACATTTGGTGTTAAAGTGTGGTGCTCAATTGTTTGAACCCTCTTGTTCAAAGAGAAAATGATTGACTATCAAGAATTCAATTTTATCCACCTAAGTTGAGGGAGATTTTTTGCACATTGCATCACGTGGATGGAAAGGACTTTGACATGGGGCATGCAATTGACAACGGATATGAGCCACTACGGGATTAAGATTGATACCTCATTAAAATGGATAGATGGAAGCAAAGGAAGCATTGCATAGCTGATGGAAAAACTATATGCTTTGATGAGTTTCTTAACTAGTCTAGAGTAAAAAAAAAAAAAGAAAAATATAAGTGCGTGAAAGACATATGAAATAAGTCAATAACCGAGATATTTTAAGAAATGCTCTTAATAGATTTTTAAACTGTTGCAAAAGATGATTACGCTCACCCAAGCGCCCCTCACAGCTCGCCCCAGCTAGAGCTGTCAATTGGGTTGAGCCTGTCGGGTTGGCCTGCCCCGCCAAACAATTTAAGCGGGTTGCGCTAGAATTTTATCAATCCAAACTTGCAGCGGGCCGACTCGCGTAGGCCCGGCCCGCGACCCACACGGATAGGCCCGCAATGAACTTGGATTGGCCGCGGGTTGAGAAACACAAGTTAAGTTTTATGTCAATTTATTATCTTTCTTTGTTATAATTTTGAAATAAAAATATACTTTTCATCACATGCGATAATATTTAGTTTGTTTTAGTATCAATTAAGCATTTTTGAAATTAAGAACCTACCACTTATAGGAATCCAATCAACTTAACAGTTGACTATTGAACTTTGCACTTGACGAAACTTATACTAGTCAAGTGAATGCTCTTACTCGATCAATTGGAATTGCCGTGCTAGTACCAGATTGAATGTTTCATACTTATTATGCCTTATTTCATGCTTTTGACTATTGTATGTTTTATATAATCTTGTGGTAACATGATTAGACCTATTTGACCATTGATAGCATGTAAAGTATGATATATGACACAGATGAACCCTATATATGTCTTAACACTTAAAGTGTTGATCACTATGTATTACATTTTAACCATATGACCACAGTAAGAAGAAATTTTTTATCTTAGAATTTTCAACATTCTTATATATAAGTTTTCTCATTTTTTTGATCAATCATTCATATGCTTATCATTATTATATTTCTTCAAATGGGAAATGTGAATTTGATATAAAAAATATGCATATGTATAAATTGCTTTAATGCTTACATGTATTGATCACCATGTTTGATTGTTAATTATTGTGATCATGCTTGTATATCCTTATTTATTGCAGGTTTAATATGTTTTGATGTGTGACAAATAAGAAATATTAAACCTTCCATAAATCAGGCTTATTTGAAAGGTGAAATGTAGTTTTATTCAAGGGTGGTTAGAATAGATTGAAGGGAGCTTAGGTTGAGGGGGGAGTTTTGAGTTTCTGATTTCCTTGTTAATTTTCATTCATGATTATTGTATCTCTAACTTAAATTGATTTCTAAACATAAAAAAGAGTGATTGTTGGGGAAACAATCCTTTTGGTTGAGCGTAGCCACACTATTTTGATTTAAGTTAGGTGTTTTTTGAGATTTATATTGTAGCATTACACTCACCTCAGGCGCCCTTCACATATGTGAAGTGGGTAGTCATGACAATTCAACTGGATAATACACATGGAGCTCATGGAGTTTTTGGACTCAATGAGATTAGTTATTGACTTGGGAATCATGAAGATTGCGTGTTTGGATGCTGGAGGCCTTTTGTGTAGCAAAGAGTTGACAAATTCAACGGGATTGAGTTGTGGATATGATGATTATGGAGATTATGTGCTCGAGAACTTGGCTTGGATCTGGTTGCTACATTGGAGTTTGAGAAGAGCTTGATGGAATTGATAGTTGGAGGCTTTGATCGAGTGTTGAACTTAGTCATGGAATCCTAGACTCAAGAGTTTGACTTGTATTGAGTTGCCTCACTAGGGCTTGATAAAGAGCCTGGTGGACTTGAGAGCTAGAGGTTTGGACTAAGGTGTTGCTTGGAGCAGGTTGCTGCACTGCACTGAAGTTTGGAGATGAGCTCTCTGGACTCGAGGATCTGAAGTCTTGGAGGCATGAGAGCCATGAGTGATTACGTTGACTGATTGCAATATTTTGGTTAGATGATCGAAGAACTTTGACAAATGTCGAAGGCTTTAACATTCTTAGTAATTTAGTTTCTCTTTGCATTCATTTCATGTCTTCAGGAGAGGTGGAGTGTATTTGTGAGAGAAATCCTTAACCTTGTTAAGGTTAAGATTGTGATAACTTATGCAATCCCATTGGTTGGGTTAAGCTTTGAGTTTTGTATGTAAATGTTTATCTCATTACCTCTTGTGAAGTGAAAATAATGGAACTATTTGGGGGTGACACGCTGGATGCATTCTAAGCCGTGGAGTAGGTGCAGAGTCTCCGAACCATGATAAATAGTCCTATTAGTGTTGTCTTTATTTATTTGATTTTTTTCTGCATATATTTGATACAGATGGAACACATGCGGGCACTCTCGCTGCTAATACTTGGATTATTTTTGCAATTGTGCAAGGGATCAAGATTTTGGGTGCTAGCCAGACCTTCATTGACTTGGCAAGGGAAGCTTAAGGGCATGAGTTCATGTCTGGTAGCTCAAGTCAAGGGCATGTGTTCATGTCCCCTTGTTTGAATGAAGCTTGATGTTTGATTAGTTGAAGCCTCAATTCTTTAATCCAAATTGAGCTAGAAGGCTTGTTTGAATGACCTTGCGTGTGGTTTTCATCTCATTCAAGAACTTTCCTACCCATCAAAGGGCATGGAATGTTTTCCTAGGCAAATCAAGGGCAGCTCAAATCATGGGAGTTGCAGGTCAAGGGCGTTTGATCAAGTCAAGGTAAGGTAGGGTAGCTCAACTCAAGGGCATGCCCGGAAACTCAATCAAGTCAAGGGCATGTCTGGTAGTCACTCAGGGGCTGTTCAAGACAAGGGCATGCGTCTCTTTGTTTGAATGAGGCTTGAAGCCTCAATTCTTTAATCAACATTGAGCTAGAAGGTTTGTCTGAATGTCCTCGCATGCCAAACTCGCCAGAAGCAGAACCAGAACCAGAGCTCGTAAGGTTACAGGTACCAGCTTTCAATAATGAGTTTGAAGTCCCTACCGATGACCAGAGCTCGCCAGAAGCAGAGCCAAAAATCTCACTTTCACCTCTCCTAAAGCTAATACATTTCTGAACTATCACTTCCCTAGCTGAAAACAACAAATCATTCAAACATTGGTCTCTAACCTGAAACTGTCTGTTCCACGTTCCTCACTTGAATGCTAATTCTGGAGGATTTTTAAATACAAATAGCCATTTGTATGCTGTCTTCTTATCAGTTATGATGAACTCTCAAATACTTTAGTTTATGATATTTAGATTGCTCAGTAGGACTTTTACTAACTTGAACATGGTCATCATGATTTTTTTTCTTTATTTTTCTTTTCTTGAATGAATTTATAAGCAAGGCTATATGGTGCATACCTACCTCATATTAGTCTATATTTGTATAAATATGAAAATATCTTTCCTACAATCAATTTAATTGCAAAACAGTTGCAAGTATTTGGTGCAATTTAGCTAAGTTGTATGTACCTTTAAGTATCTTTCTAATTTTGTAGCTGGCTATAAATTTTGTTTAGTTCCTTGTCCATAAGGTTGTCTTTCTACCAATTTACTTTCTGTTCAGAAGACATCCTTTGTTTTACCTTTACACTATTGTTGTTTCCTGTTGATTGCCAATTTCATGTTATCTATTTCTTATCCAATTTTACTCTGTTTTTTAGATTGTTTTGCCCATCTACAAAAGGCAATAAATGATTGTGAATGTGTCTCCTGATTTTCTAGTCCACCATAGAATGAGTAATGCAAAGATCATATTTGAGGGCCTATGTGATAACAAATTGGCACCATCTTTACTTGCAGGATGATTTCAGTTCCTTGGTGTGTGTTATATCAGATATTCAATTGCTGCTCCTGACAGTTATGTGCAGTGCAATAAGAACAATTGTTGGGCAAAAATTTTTGAGTTCAGGAAATTCAGGTCAAACTGATCAACTGGAGAGCTGGTGCCTGGTAGATGCAGCCACTGCGTTTTGCAAACTCCAACACCTTGACTCTTTTGTTTCTATCAAAACCCAAGTAAACTCTGTGCACTCACGAAAATATATACTATAGTTCTTTTCTCCTCCTCCCATGTACTGGTTATCATTCATTTTGATATCATAGGTTGACCTAATTGTGGCTGTTCATGATTTGCTTGCGGACTTTGGACTTTGTTCTTCCGGTAGGGACAGTGAAGGGGAGGAAGGCAAATTTCTTAAGTTTGCAATTAAGCATCTTTTAGCTCTAGATGTAAAATTAAAACAATTGACTGGTATGTGGAAAATATATAAACTGAAAAGCACCAATTTTCATAAAATAGACAGAAAAATTCTAACCATGAGATGCTTGACCTATATTTACTTTTAGGTGCAAATGGACAAGAGGAACCTACCTCTCCACGTAAGCACCCTCAAGAAATTATCTCTGATTGCAATGCCACTTATGATGAAGGTGAAAAGGGTGATGATGCATTGCATACTGGAAAGAGGGCTGAGTTAGACTCTA
Source organism: Kaempferia parviflora (assembly GCA_037177295.1). Classification (NCBI taxonomy): domain Eukaryota; kingdom Viridiplantae; phylum Streptophyta; class Magnoliopsida; order Zingiberales; family Zingiberaceae; genus Kaempferia; species Kaempferia parviflora. The sequence continues at coordinate 15,537 of JBAMIE010025465.1, forward strand.
CAGTCCAAGAAAGTCATAACACTATTGTTGGTGATACTGTTAGTTCTCTTCCTGAGGAAGAAATAGAGGAAATCGAGTTGACTCTAGATACTGCCTTAGATCAGAGCTTTTTTTGCTTATATGGACTCAAGATTAACCTGGATTCTTCAAATGAAGATGAACTAGCCATTCATAAAAACACTAATCGCGGAGAATACCAAACTAAAGAGCAGTGTGCTGATGTATTTCATTATCTCTTACCTTATGCGAAGGCTCTATCAGTGAGTTTTCCCCACCTTCATATTTTTAACTTGCAAATAGAAAATTTAATTAGAATATTGTTCTTTGATGATAGAGAGCTGGTTTGGTTAAACTTAGAAGGGTGCTTCGGGCTATTCGTAAACACTTCCCCCAGCCACCTGATGACATGCTATGTGAGAATGCAATTGACAAATTCCTAGATGGTGTGGATTTATGGGAAGATAAGCTTCAAGAGGTTTCTGGACTAGGTGAAGGTCGTGAATTGATAACTAATATTATATCTAATGCAAGAGACCTTGAGACTACAAAAAGATCATCTATTGTGAGGTTTGTTTGATGTTTGGAACTTTGTTTCTGTAAATCTCTTGCAATTTTTTCTAATGTTTTTTTTTGCTAAGATCTGTTTTATATTTTGATTTATAATTTCAGCTCTGAGCAATACCTAGAGGTTTATGGCAACTTGTATTATTTTATAGCCCAGGCTGAAGAGATAAGTGCTATTGACAAATATGCTGGTTTTGTACTTAAAAAGGAAGGAGAGGAATTTGTGGAACAAAGTGCAAACCTCTTTAAGTATGACCTACTATATAATCCCTTGCGATTTGAGAGCTGGCAGAAGCTTGCAAATATTTATGATGAGGTATTGAAATCATATAATGTATTCTTCAAGCATTTCAAACACATGCAACTTATCTTTCATTACTATTTTAATGAATTATTATTTAATGATTAATTTATGTAATTGTTGATGATGAAACCTATTTCCTTTTTATCATGTATTTCCACAGGAGGTGGACTTGTTACTGAATGATGGCAGCAAACATATAAGTGTATTAGATTGGAAGAAGAATACTGCTCTGCATCAAAGAGTTGAGGCTGGTCGAAGGAGGAGTAGACGTTGCTTGCTAATGAGTTTAGCTTTAGCTAGTACTCCATCTCAGCAGGTATTGTTATCTATGGTGCTTCCAAGTTAACTGATATCCTATCTCGATTTCTTGATTAAATAACTAATCACCTAGCCCCTTTTTCCTTGGTTTGTTCCAGAGTCAAATCCATGAATTATTGGCTCTTGTCTACTATGATAGCCTTCAGAGTGTTGTCCCATTTTATGACCAGAGATCTATTGTACCGACAAAGGAATCTTCTTGGATGGAATTTTGTAAAAATTCAATGAAACATTTTGAGAAGGCTTTTGTGCTCAAGTACTTTTTTTGTATGTCTATGTTCTATGTTTTAAAATTGTTTGAATACATAACTAACAGTAGTGTTGCATGTTTCCAATTTAGATCTGAATGGCTCCATGCTTTTTACCTTGGAAAACTGTGTCAAAAGATGGGACAATCACCTGCTAAAGCACTGTCTTACTTTAACAAAGCGGCTCTACTAAATCCTTCAGGTGTTGATCCTGTATACAGAATGCATGCATCAAGAATGAAGCTGCTATATAGTCATGGATATGAAAAAATAGATATTCTTCAGGTTTGCCAGATTACAATTAGTTTGTTTGATGAGAGTGTTTTTCTAGGTGGATTTTATTTTTAACTTTTTAGAGAAGAGTATTTTATTGCTAACATAAAGGAGATGTTTTTGGTGTATCTGTGATCCAGCAGTTCACTCATCATGTGTTAGCTGCACTCTGAAAGATTTTCTTACAACAGCATAGATTTATTCTTAACATTTTAGCATACGTTCCCCTGCTTGATTGATATATATCGTTGATTTCTGTTGGCACAATGTGACGTTTGAATTTCTCTTATGTAAAAAAAATTTGACTTGCTTATGTCTATTGCGCTCAAATCACTGTATACTGTTATTCCTTTTTTTTTCTATTCCCCTCTAATTCTGTTTCTGTTGAATTTAATATGTTATAAGGTGCTAATCTTGTTCTTGCTTAAAATTTTACCATATTCCAGATTTCATGTTGATGTTATATGGAACTATGGAAGATTTTCAATAATTTATTACTGTATGGCCATATGTTGTTATTGTAAAATTGATAACCTGTGAACCTGAGGTTTGATAATGTTAGATAACTCCACGACACAAATTGATGAAAAATCAACTGAAATGTAATTATTAAAGTGTCTCCTTATTTTACTTTAATTTTTATTTTCTGATAGGTTGGTAGTGATTTGCACTTGTGGCTTTACATTTTGACATTTAATTATCCGTTTCAACTAATGTCTTAATGCAACACATTCCCATTTAAGCTCAAACCAAGCGATGAATCATGCACCTTCCACCTACTAGTCATGCATGTTCTGGCATAGTTTTTTGGCTGTGTATAATTTTAGGAATAGTAGCAGTAATAGCATTTTGACCATACTTCCATGCTAGAATTTTCTATTGTTCTTTGGTTCGTGTTCTCTCAGTATTGTAAAAAGCCCCCTTTAAACTGGAACACCAAGACACAGAATGGGACCTTTCTCTCTCTCATCTCTCCTACTTCATGAGTTATTTTATTCGTCTGGTCACATCAGTGTCTTATGTTGATAAAACTGTTATGGTGATGTACCAAGCATTGCAAAGTCTGGCCGATGCTTGGTAGGCCTGTGCAAATGAAATTATTGCCCTCTTTCATGAGCTTCTAAAATGATAGAAACTTTCTTTAATTTATGGTTTAATGAGTTGATGCCTTGGAAAGTACAAGAATAATAAGATTGGCGTATATTTTGGTTATTCAATCTAGTTAATGTTTCGTAGTAATTAATAATTCAACTATTCAAGATTTAATAAAAGTGAACTTAATTCTTGTGAGCTAACTAGGCAAAAATACTTACAACTTGTTTACTAGAACATTAGTTTATACTAGTTATATCGTATCTTTTGTTGTATCATTGTTCAATGATTCTATTTGTTTTATCTTTATAAACTTAGCTCATGTTTTTGAATTTCTATACTATGTAGAAAATATCACTATGTAAAGATTCCTTAAACAAATAGTGTTTATTTTTCCTAAAACTCCTGATTCATCCTACCTAACTTCGTCATGGCCGATCCCAAACTCGATAAAGGAGAAGGATTGTGTTAGGTTGCCAGCTAACATCAAACTTTGGCAAAATTCAATGAATGGATCCATTAAACTATTGTGCTAATGCTAGGTTGTTCTCTGTAAGGAACGCGTTGCAGGGTCCGACTGTAACGTCTCAGCAAAAACCGCTACATCTCCAGAACTCGGGTGTAGTGATAAATATACAAGAGTTCGCGCTGTAGGGTCCGACTGGAACATATCAGCAAGGACCGCTACATCTCCATGAGAACTTGGGTGTAGTGTTAAATTGGCAAGAGTTCTCATACCATAGGTTAGATAAGAACAAATATGATAGGAAAATTAATAGTTTAAGATTTGGAACATGGAAGAACCCTCACTGGTAAATGAGATAGTAGATATGATGATTAGGAAAAAAATTAGTATTTTGTGTGTACAAGAGACAAAATGGGTAGGTGAGAAGACAAAGATGATAGAGAACTCGG
>JBAMIE010025565.1:0-19242 GCA_037177295.1 Kaempferia parviflora
GAAGCTCAGGAAAAAAAAAGATAAAAACAAAGTAAGGATATGTTTACCTAAGAAATCGTCGTCGCCACGCCGCGCCGCTGGAGATAAAAACACGGGCGAGGGAGAAAGGGAAAAATTGGGGCACAACCCTAATTATTTCAGGATTACCGACGGAATTAGGATTCCATCGGTAATCCTAAAAAATTCACCGACAAAATTCTAATTCTGTTATTAGCCCCTCAAATTTCCATTAATTAATAAAAATACCGACGGGATAATATTTCATCTATATATTTCGTCGGTAAATCTGTTATTTTTTTTTAGTGCAAGTCATTAATTTGTCGACAAATTAACTAACAAAATTTAACAAGTTAAACAAATCTTATTAATGAATTGAGAGAATTTTAACATTAGATAAATTATCTTTAGACTTGCAAGGATAACAACTTATTATTATTATTATTATTATTATTATTATTATTATTAACTAGCTATTTTGAGAGAATAATTTTTTATTATTTTAATGTAATACAAAACAAAATATTTATATCTTCTTAGAGTTGGAGGTTCAGGGCATCAAATGGATATTAGGCAAGTCAATTGAGTTGATGTTAGTGCTCACTTTTGTCCTATCTTAGAGGTGGATTGGTGCTCAAAACTTGGGACATATGATAAGCGCAAGTATTCTATCCGAATTAGATAGAAGTCAAATTCTAAAGATTTCATCGCTCACAGATATTCCGTCATAGAGGAAGATTCAACCTGAGCACCTATGGTAAACGTAAGACCGTTGTATTATTATTATTATTATTATTATTATTATTATTTTAAAGTGGACTGGTGGGGTCTTCCGATCGTTGCAGATTCGCTTTGTATTTATTGCTTTGTCCTTCGTTACGTCATATATAGAAGAAAAAGTCAGGTGGGCCTATGTGTGTCCTAGTCAGCTATATAAAGATATTCGCATACGAAAGACGCTGCAAATTGGTCAACTGTGCCTCGCGCGAGTTTTCTAAATTCCCATAATTAAAATTTCTTAACGTTTCTTTGCTTTTTTTTTACTCATCTAATTTTTTTAGCTTTTTACAAAATGAAATAACTTGGGTTTTAATGTGATAACAAAATAAATCGATAAATTAATATATAAGAGATAACATTTTGAAAAGAAAATTTTTCAATGACGATAAATTAATTTTTAATTTTTTAATATAATACAAAATCAATATTTATTATGGAGACTAGGCAGCAAGTCAACTGAGCAAAGCAATCAAGTCATCCAAATTAAAATCTGGCCAATGAACAAATTCATTGGCCCAACCAAACTAAAATGATGAAGCACAAGCACGAAAACTTCACCACCAGAAGTTGTCAATAAGGTGCTAATATTTTGTTTGTCTATGACTATTATATTTTCCAAATAATAAAAACTAATAAAGCGTTTGAATTTTTTTTTAATTATACTTTTATTTTTTAAAAAATTAATTTTTAAATATTCTTTAATTTTTCAAAAAATACTATTTCTTTTGGAAAAACCAAATATAAAAAATACAAATCAAATACTATTCTTTAAAAAAAAACTACAAGTACATTTAATTTGAACAATTTTTATGCTCATTTTAAGAGAAAATATAATTTTTTAAAAATTTATATTTAATTTACATTTTTCCATCTATTTTCTAAAAAAAATATAGTATTTTTTTGAAAAAATAAAAAAAAATATTTAAAAGTCATTTTTTTAAGAAATAAACAAAATACAAATTTTAAAAAATTTAAAAAAGTAGTTTAAACCAGACAATCTTTGTTAGAAAATAAAATGAAAACAGATAACACTCGAACTAAACCCTCCTAACTAATTTTGTTCAAACATCTCAATGATATAGCATACGGTAGCATTGATTGCCCAAAAAATGCAACCTTAAACCCTAAAAGAAGTAATTTTGGAACCTGATAAGACTTACACGATTGCAATAATGTGGAGATTTTTCCAAGGAACATAAAAAGGGGTAAAATTTGCTCTGAACTAAGCAAAATCTCCGTGTCCCTTAGAACTACATGAGCATTAAAAATAACGGAACATGTACTTGAGTCTTGCATCATCACTTCACCAATGCACTACAAAACATATCAACTTTCTCATGTCAAATTGGTAAATTGCAAATCTGGGGACAAAATCTCAATGGATCTAAGTTGGTTTTCGCATGTTTCGGCCAGCACGAATTACTTCATCCACCAGAAGCAATTGGGAAGCAATAACAGGTCTGCAAACAGATTGGAACCAATAACTTAACGGATAGTGAAATCAATACACTGCTAATGGAGTCGGCTAATACTTACCCCGAGTTTATGAGCTGACGTTTGACCGAGTAGTTATCAAAGATACCCTCCATCTGTGGATCAACGGGTGTACCGGTATGAAGATTCAAACCGACAATGTTGCCTCTGTCATGCTCACCCTTGAAAACATCACAAGTTATATTGTGGTTCAAACTTGAATTATACTGGAATAAAATCAGTGTAGTGTATCACAAGAGATCTTTACTGTAATAGAAATGATGGCATCCAAGGTATCGTGGCCAGAGTTCTCTGCAAGTGTCTTTGGAACCACGAGAAGGGCATCAGCAAAAGCTTCGACTCCAATTTGAGCACGCTGTGAACAGCATGCTGTTAGATGAACATCATGATAGTTGTGTGCCTGACATTTCAGAATAGCTTACCCCTTGAACCGTTTTCTTTACATTGTTGATCAAATGCTGTCTTGCGGCAACCTCAAACGCCCCAGCACCCTGTCAAAATCAAGATAATGAAAAAATAGCAAAGTCTTGGAATTCTTATTTTCTATTCATTTAAAGTGGTTCCGTATTCACCATTTTGAAAATCAATGCAACTGACGATCAAAAAAAGTAATATGCTGCACCATTTGTATGACTAGCAATTAACATACAAGGATCAAACCCATCATCACATTTCACAGATTAAATATGTTCAAATAATAGAATAAGGATGAGATTCAGGCAGCGGAGTGTAGGCTAAAGAATCTTGTAACAGTTTCCACTTTCCCTAGTTACTGTTGATGTTTAGATTAAAGCCCTAGTTTTCAGTGTAACTAAATTATTATTAGTCTACTTTATCTGGGTTCATTTCGTGCATCTCTTTTAAATATAAGACATTTGAATCTTACCAGAACAACAGCTTCGTCTTCAATTGTATTCTTGACAGATCTGAGACCATCACGAACAGCATCCTTGATTTGAGCAATGGTATGATCATTTGGTCCTGCAATGAAGATGACAATATCCTTGCCTAATATTACAATTATATACCGTGGATTAATAAAATTGAAATCAAAGTAATTATGTAACCTTTGATCAAGATGGTACAAGAGCGAGGGTTTTTCACATTCTCAACAAAGGTATACTTTTCTTCACCAAGAACATGCTCATAAACAAGCCCAGCCCATCCAAGACAATCAACCGTCAAGTCATCAACAGAATTAACAGCTTCCCCACCACAAGCCAAAACCAGTCTTTCCATATTCCTCCTCTTAGCTCTTCTAAGTGCAATAATCTAAAGATGACCAGAAAAAAAATTAAATAAATAAATGTAATGCTCTTTAATGTTTACAAAGTCTGGATAATTAATAGAAATTGATGATGCAAAAACTAGATCATTGTTCTTCATAATGAATTAAACAAAATAGTATAACTATGGAAAAAAAAATCTGCAGCAGCAAAATAAACAAATAGAAGAAAAAAAAATAGCTAACCAAAACGCCAAGCAGTCAACATCCTAGTACTCATGTTCCTCCTAGTAGAACTTCGAAAATAGAAATTTGCGAAATACATTATAACAAGGTAAATGTTGAATATTTGTCAAAATCCCGCAATTGCTATATAGTCAAAACATTTGGTTAATTGCAGAATATATTGCAACCTTAATCATCTATTCCCACCTTATCATTTTAACATATATGCCGAAACCGGTAATGCAGTGATTGAACTGATTTCTGTCAGAGTGAAGGTGCAACCTAAACTAGATCATGCAAATAAGATGTTATAAAATATATCATCTTCATGAGATAAAAAGCATAGCATGTGCAAATATTCAAGACTCAGGTTGCTTGAGAAAAGGAAAATAGAGTTGGCTGGTTCATACAGCATATTGTCTACAATGAATTACAATGGCTAGTAGTAGTTGTTGATAACTTTGTATTGTATGAAGGACATAGAACAACTCTGATGAATGCAACTAGGAAAGTTGAAAAGTTTCGCCCAGATAAAACTTGAAGCAAAAATAATAATAATAATCGTCAATAACTAGAGTGATGATATGATTTACCCCTGCCCTGGCAAGTAGGTCTAGAGATGGAGGATCAATGCCCTTCTGATTAATCACAAGAAAGTTTTTGTCATTGTCAGAACAGACCTGCATTGGAGAAGGAACTTCAGGAAACAGAAGACATAAGGAAATTGAGATAATTTGATGTATTTAGAAAAATATTCAATTTGCCTTGTTCTTCAATTCAATGATCTTGTTAACCCGCTCATCAACTTGACGCCGTTCAGCAGCAACCATTTTTTCTCTCTGCTCGGCATTGGAGTAGAAAAAGCCTGCATTTATTTCACTGGCAAGAGAACTTGTCAACCACATGTATGCAAATAGAAGATGGGTTGTTGGCTATCAACACTATAATTGTAAATAACAGAATGCCCAACTTGTTGTGGCACAGGTGCATAGCATATATCAGAAAGGCATCATTACCACAATGTTTTGATGAACTTTGTACAACACACGAAAGATGTTAACAAATGATTCAATGAAATTGACTGATAGAATGACCATTACGAAGCATTAAAACACAACATACTAATCACAACTTGAGTTTCTACAAAGTAACTCACAAAACTATATTCTTGGATTAGACAGTCAAAATTTGTAGATTCTAAGTTATTCTGAGCAAATAAAACTCAGTTCGCACCCAGTAATTTAGAGATGAAGTAATTTTAAAGTTTCATTAGTACAGATTCCTGGTTAATTTGAGCAATAAAGACTCAGTTTGTACACTCAAAAACTTGGATGTGAAGTAATTTTCAGTTTCACAGTAGCCACGACAATAAGACAAATGATAACAAATAAAAAATCTACATGTAGCAAAAACTGATTTATCTCGTGTACCAGTTCCTACTGCATTCTTTTCATAAATACTGAATGAAAAAGAAACACATCAAGATTTACCTTTTATCATATTCCAAGGAGACATTGCAAGTCAAGATATAGCAATTTTCTGCCCTCCGCTTCATATCAGGATGTCGAGATCCATGATCAAGGACAAGGCCTTCAACCTTCAAAAGAAGCAACAATGAGCCAGACAACTAAAGTGAAACAATTAATTAAAAGCAATCCCTCAGTATAGAGTCGTCAATTCTTGTGTCCCAAAGTAGGTAAAACCTTCAACGACCAAGAGATAAATGCAACAGGAGGACCCATGTAAAGATGCTACTTGCCCCTTATAATCTGACCGAAGAACCAGCGGATCTTGTATATCTTTCTTAACAAGTGTTGTAACAATATTTGCAGTAATAATTTTAAGTAAAGCATCGCTTCCATATCCAATATTTAAATTCCAGTTATGGCCACACTTTTTATATTTGCTAATTTGCAAGTTTATTATAGCTCAAAGCCATTTTGTTGAACATATAATTCTTTACCACCAAAAACTGCAAATTCCAAAGAAAAAAAAGTCATTTCATGAATTAACACATCCAAATCCTTAAAAATTAAAAGAGTGGACTATGCAATACCACGTTCAATGTCAACGAGCAACACAATGTTCTTTAAGATAATGTGCCACAATACATATTGGCCAAGATGCTATGCACTTACCTAAGTGATTCGAGGTGTGCAAATATAGAAAATTCTTAGTAAATCTACCATACTATTAATAATATCCAATCTCAGCTAATTAATGCATATTAAAAACTAATAGTTAATAACCTATATCAATATCATCATAAACACATGGTTGTCCCAACTATTTTGGGGTTTGCTACATGGCTGTTATACCTCAATTGAATCTATGCTGGGCTATACTACTAGCAATATTCTAAACATTTAAAATTTGTTAAACTCTATCCCTTATACCATTTACCTAACCTATTGCTCACCTCTAAACATGTTCATACCATCTCAACCTATTTTCTCTTTTCTCTCAACATTTGGAATTACACCTATTTGCTTTAATAGTACTCGCTTTCATTCTATCCCTTTTTAGTAATCTTGCATATCCTTCATAGGATGCTCATCCTCATAAAATTTAACAATTAATAGTATGAATATATTACTTGATAACATATAGATATATATTATTGATATATCTTAGAAACTTATTTAGAATAGTGGTATCAAACAATTAATATTTATTGATCAATCCATCCAATTCATATTTCCATATACAAAAACCGTCAATCACATAATGAACAACATGTAATATAATAATAGCACAATATGATAATGTAGAATGAGTGATATTTATAAATGGCATGCATATAATTAATATCTAAAGTATTTATTTATTATAACAGAAATGTTTAGGATAACACTTGCAATTTACATACTACTGCTACAATATCAAAAGCTTAGTTTAATTTTTCAAAATCACAATAATTAAAGATATCATCAAGATAAAATCTTGATCACCAAAGGAACCAAGTCATTTATTCCTTTCACTGAATGTGTTTGCCATTTGTTTCTTTGGTCCTAGGCTGCAAAAGTGTCTGCTTAGATCTCCTAGGTGTTCAACACGCCTCAGTATATCATATATGCGATGAAATCCATTCTCTAAAACATCATTTCTTTTAAAATAATGGTAGTTTGTCTTGCAATCAATTATTATATTTAATTGTACAATTAATTTCCAATGTTGACTGAGCTACCCAACAATTTTCATGTAACAAAGCTTTTCTAGGAGAGATAACTAGCTACAAGGATCTTCACCAGAACAATGTGTAACTCACTAGAGTGTGCAGAGTTTTTGCTAAGAAGAGGAGCCTGATGGTTTGTACTGAAGTTAGTGTGATGTTATGTGATTTTTTTTATATTCCACAAGATTTTTTTTCTTTTCTTAACCAAGCAGTGTATATCACCTAGAAGCAAGCACTTGTCCAGGAAGCATCTATCTGGCTAGGTGTTGAGGCACTTGAGCCTCACCTCATTTGGGCGCCTATGCAAACAATCTACAGACTTTTAACAACACTAGAACAACAATCACAAGAAAACATACCAAGCGCGTGTCAACATCGAATTTATGGCGCATATGCATTATCTCAACCATGAAAAGATCAATTGGCTCATCTGGTTTTCGTATGCAGAGTACCTGTTAATGTAAAAAAAAAAAAAAAATGAATGTTGGCAAACATGACAGTAACTAAGACCGAGATTACAAACATCAAGTACATGCCATAAAATATTAGCAAATAGGACTCCAAGAAATGGTACAATGATCAAATTTTCATGAATAAGTGTGTAGTTTAGAGAAGAGGATTTCAGCTTAAGAACCAAGAACGATTTTGATAAACAGATTCCAAATAAAGACAAGAATCAAACAGAAATTCTTCCGGGTGATACTAATGCATTTCAACAAAATGGAGCTGATAATTTTCCTCAATCAATTGAGATTTGCAGTTGGCCTGGAGCTTTATCACAATTGAAGTACTTTATTCACACTTAATCCATAGGCATTAAAGAAGATCAATACAAAATTGTGCAAATAAAAATAAACTTACTGCGTCAACAACAACGTCGGTCAGTTGGTCAGCTAGTGATTCATATAACTATAGCAAAAGAAAATTCAAACAGCATTAAGAGAAACTCATAGAAACAATGACCTTATAAACTATTTTATAAAAAATGATATAGTTTACCTTTGTCCTAAGTGTTGTCCTTGCTACCATTTTCAATATCTCCTTGTCAGGTGAGTCACCCATCACAGCAGGTGTCTTAAACTTCTCTAGAAACTCTAGAGTAGCCCGCTTGGCAATTTCAAAACCATCTACCAACACTCTTGGATGCATTCCTGAAAAGACGAACTTGTTATGTTATTCAACATTTGAAGTAACAAATAAAAGTTTCTATATAATGGGATATATTCTTACACATTGTAAACACTAAAAATAAGTAGCTAAAAGGGCATTGTCTATTTTGGCAACTTCTCTAACAAACACCAAAATAAATAATTGTTTTAATTTTTACAATTGTTAAATTTCTAAAATATTAAAAAAATAAAAGGTTATCATAAATGTAAAAGTCACATCTTGCTTATTTAACTCCATGGTGACTTCAACCATAAGAATATTAACTGCTGCTGATCCTCTTTTGAATGTCTACTGATTATAATCATACATTATAACCATCTAACTCTTTCAAGTTCAAACTCACTCTTGTTTGGCAACCCTAAAACCACAAGCCATGGAGTGAAGAATGCAACAAATTGTCAAATCCTTGCATCCAAGTAACTTATACTCCACCATAATGATACAACTAGTGTCAAGTTCTACCTGTGATCCCATTAGACAATGTCACATAATGCATGTGGATAAGTACACAAGTAAAAAAGCTATTATAGTGGAACCTCTAAGACAACAAAGAACAACTATCCATTATTATTATTTCATTTATGGAAAAATTCTTGGCAAGAGTTATGATTAGTAGGATGTATAAATAGTTTACGGAAAAAAATAAACCTTACTAATAATCTTTGAGGATGGAGCCACAGAATTAAAATCTACATTCTATAGTGCTACAAATCAGTGTAAGACAAATCAAGCTTGCACTAAAACTTCAAACTAACATTGTTTGCATTGGCCAGGCTAAAAATCTCAGGAAGGAAAAACAAAAACAAAAATGGTGAGATCATCAGAGAATGTAATTAAAAGAAATGAATCAGGAAATACCTTCACTGATTTTCTGTTCTGACTGCTTCATCAGCTCCCCAATGAAGAGAACAGTGGAGGTTGTGCCATCACCACTAGTCTCATCCTGCGCGACTGCAGTCCTTGCGATCATGATAGCTGTAGGGTTTTGGATTTGCTGCAGATCCAACAAAATGTTGAGCAAGACCAAACCATTTCTTGGATTTAAAGACTATAAATCCAGTGCCCTTACCATCTCTTTCAAGAGAGTATTCCCATCTTTGGTCAGCTTGATGTCCCCAGCCCCTCCGACAAGCCTGCACGCGAAATTGAATACTTGGCGCAGGGAGGAGGAGGATGCGCATAATAAAGAAGAAAAAAGAGAGAAAATTACATTTTGATGGTCCCCTTGGGCCCGAGATTCGTCTTTAGCACATCCTGAAGGCCCTTGGCAGCGTTAATGTTCATGTGGAGCGCCGCCGACTTGTTCAGTACCTCGGCTTGAGGATTCAACACCCGGAGCGACATCTTCCCGAGCTTCCAGTGAGGACGAACTAGCAGATCGCGGCGACGGCGACGGCGACGAGGTGGTGTAGGGTTTTAAACGAGTAGGAAGAGAGTGCGACTGGGAATGGAGTCGAGGGGAAGAAGGCCGAATGATGTGTAATTAATATGATTATATAGGTTACCAGTTGGGCCGGGCTTCTTTCCTAGGCCCGTTATCGACAGTGAAGGGCTGTTTAAAAGGTGAAAGCCTGTTTGGAATTCAAATTTTTTTATTATTTTTTTAAAGTTTTTTTTTTTTGAAAAACTCATGTGCGTTTCATCAATCAAGTGGATTTTGTTCGTGTTTATTGTGAGGAAACATTTGACCACGCTTGACCATGAAATACAATATCAAAACAATAAAATAGAATAAAAGAAATTCAATTTATTATTAACAAGTATAATAATAATACAGCAGCATGAAGGTGGCCTAAGTCACTAATATTGACAAAACCCCAGATGAATGCTTATTTTCACCGACGAATAATTAGATCGATCAAGCCAGGTATTTGTAAAGATTCGGGTTCTCCGAGTCTCTCTCTAGATATTCTCTATTTATCAAATCTTCAATCCGCTTCTTAATTAGTTTCAAGTCAGGCTGCAAAAATATAAAATAATGAACAAATTAAAATAACCAAAACTATCAAAAAAATATATAATTTTTTTTAGTCGTACGTTCTTTACCTTGAACACTTTACTAAGTTGTTCGACGCATTCCGTGATCAGTTGTTGATGATTCAATACTTTGCGACTTTTCATAATGCGAATCAGGCAGGCATCGACAACAAATTTCCTATCCTTGTCCACGAGTTCAAGTGTTTTCTTTTTTTCATCCACGATTGGAAGAGGTATCTGCAGTTGACTCGCCAAATAAAAACGAATAATGAGAAAAGTTAAAAACAATAGCCTAACTTCTTTGTTGTAAAAGCATTTACCCTGATCCTTCTCATTTTGTTGGTGAATTTTGAATTGAAGGCAAAGACATCATCTGAAGAAATAGAATTTGTATTTGGTTCTTTATTCAGAATTTTATACTTCAAGCAACTAAGGGATTGAAGCAATCTGACTACGTCATCATCGGCTAAGTTAAGCTGAGACATGATCTCCGAGTAGCTTAACCGATCGGAATCATTAAAGAGCAGAAGAACTGCAGCCTGTAAACAGTTCAATGCTTTCAGTTAGCATACATTTTTATTTTGCACAGAGGAAAAATGGTTCAATAAATACCTGATATGTTGTCACAATAAGCTCCATGGTTTGCAATTCGAACTTGGCTGTAACATTGCATGTCCCCAAAGAATATATCCATGTGAGCTTCCTGTTGTTTGTTTTTGTCTGATAGAACTCGTCGAAGGCTTGTATACATTTAATCTGAAAGCAAAAATTCTTTAGAAATCTACAAATACAGAGCATGACCCTTTGACATATCAAGTTCTTATATTTTTTAATAATGCACAAATCACGAATTCAATATCATCCTATAATCACCCAAACCTATCAGTTAAATATAGAAATGGCAAGATGATTAGATGAATCTAAAAGATTCAACTTTGTTGATTAGAGAAATTTTCAGTTCAACCAAATCTGTACCCCTTCTGGATACTTTACTGAGGCCATGTGAAATAACTAAATAATTGAAATTTTAGCATCGTTATGTGTGTAGGCCAATCATTATGTTACCATAAATTCTAATAAAATTTAAACAAAGGCAAAAGTAGAAAATGAATTTGCTAACCATTTCAAAAGGAAGGTGGAAATCAGATGATCTATAAGATGGCCAGAATCCAGTTGTCAAAACAGTAACTGATAAATCTATCCCTGGATTTGTCCGTGGATTACGTTGAAGATATTCCTGAAAATCGGCTTGTGCTTCTCTAGCGAGGATCATATCAGTTACCTGAAAATGAACCAAACATGTTCAGTTATTAATTCAAATGCAACAACACTTGAGATGTAGGTATACGAACCATTCCCTCCATCTTCGAGGTAAAATGTGCACCATTTTGTTGCTTTAGTTTTGTTAAGACGCTTCTCTCATGGTCCTCATTAGCACTTTTGTCGAATAACAACCTCCTAGCAAGCTTTTTCCTACAAACATATGTTCATAGACATGATGATAAATAACAGAAAATACAGTGATGAAAATCAATAGACATATGAGGTGATTTCACCTATAGAACTCAGCAAATAGATCTTTGTCATAGATAAAACCAAGCAAATTCACAGCCTGTGAATATAGGAGATTAGCTAAATTATTCAAGTACAAAATGCAAGGTCAACAACAAAGTAACAAAGTGAGAAGAAGCAAGAGGGTAAGTAGAAAAAAGCACATAATTACACAAACAAAACACGTACCTTTTCAAGTATTTGCTCGATTACTTCATCACTATGTTTCTCACTTCCACCCTTCTTAAGAATATTTTCACAATAGTTAACCAGTAACTCAGCAGTTGAGCTACCTGCAACAGTCTTATTGAGGAAAATCTCAAATGCCTCTTTGAGTGCCTAAAGGACATAAAAAGATTAGCAAGGAAAAAAGACAAATAACATTCAAGTAACACCATATTGACATAGCCAAACCTTATGGAAAAAGGTATGATTTTGGAAACAATCATTCACGAGTGGCATGTTCTTGTCATGAAGTTCAATAACTTCCCTAACAAAAGTCTGAAAACAAGCAAGCATCAAGTAAGGTTCACAAGAAACAGACAATCAACAAAAGTCATACTAAGGTGCTCGAGCTTTACCTGTTCTTGCAAGCCAACAACATCCCTTTTCTCTGCCTGTAAATTTTCCAGTAAAAACAACATAAAGAAAATGTACATCCAAATGAGCAAACAAAACAAAGATTGACCAGCACAAATAAGAATGAAAACCAGAAAAGATAGTAGCACCTACTTTGGCAAACCAAACATGTGAGCACAAAATCAAACAATGTTGGCAACAGAAGTAAAGAACCAAAAGTATGACTTGTGAAAGGAAAGCTAATGTAACACCTTGATGTGACCAAATAGTGCTAACAAGTGAATAGGGTATTGTCTAAGAAGATAATTGATAGTTACCTTCTTGTTACTTGCAGCATCATCTGCTTTTTTGACTAAAGCTGTACCCTCAACAGTTACATGCTGCACAATAATGTTAGTTCAGAAAAATAATGACAATCAAAACCCAAAATATGCAAGTTAATTTTGTAGTAGAGAATTAATATTGTTGCAACTGCTAATTTCAGAACCTTCTTATAAATTTGAGAGATAGAGCATAGGCCATTGTCTATCTTTGAAAAAAGCTTATACATCCGTGAGAGATCATCCACCTGAAGTGTCAATTAGACATAAGGATTTTAGAACATGATTAGATGTCATAGGAAAAAATGTATAATTGACAGCATCAACAAGAAAATTATACCTTGTGTTCTTGAATTAAGACACAGCAACCAGACTTTTCATTTTCCAAAAGTTGGCTTGAATAAACACATAGAACCTCATGACGCACTTTCTACAAGTAATGAAAATTCAACAAAACATTAAAAAATATGAAATAAAAGTAATGAAGATTATCACATTTCTATTTCCTCAATACTATCCTTGAGGTGTACAAATGTATCTACAATTTCAAAACTTTCCTTTTGAGCTCTAAAAAAAGATAATTTGTGAAGAAATACATCAGTTCATGGTGGATCTTCTAACAAAGCGTACTATACCTCTACCAATTTCGGTTTGCTGGTAGCATGCAAGTAATGATCGACCCTATCCTTTTCCCTCCTTAAGCACTCCTCGGCCTAGTAAAAAAACAAGAATGATCAAACATTCAATCAGAGAAATGAATGTTTCATGAAGATATGTATGTGAAGCACCTTTAACATGTAATCTGGGAATGATTCAATGAGAATCCAATTTGAAGCTTTTCTAGAGTAATAGGCTGCTGTTTCTTTAAGCATTTCTTCTTCAAAATCATTTTTGTAATAATCCATCTTACCCATTCCAATTTCAACAAAAATGTCAATAACATTCTTCAACAAACCCCTATCAATTTGTTCACCACAGCGCTCTTGATCAATCTGTTTAGAAGACAGAGAACGGCAAACATTATTTAATAAATGTTGAATACGAAAAATGGACTAAAGAAATAGAATCAAGTTTACCAAAGAAATGGCAGCATCTTTAACTTTTCCTTTAGTCTCCTGATAAACCTATAACAGAAAAGGGAAAATTGGATCTCAACTATAACTGTACCATAAACTAAAGATACATGGACAAAAATTCTTGAGCAGAGAGATCTGAATTCCACACTATTAATTAGGGATAAAAATGAACAAGGAGGATGGCAATGTACCAGGTCTTGAAAACATGTAAACGCAATTTCATCAAGTGATGGAAGTGAATTCCGCTTGATGAAAAAGCGACTAAGATACGAAAAAAAACGTGAAAGCCATCTGGTCATAACTTTATGATTTGACCATCTTCTGACCAGTTCCCTTAACAAAAACTCATCATACTTCTCCTTCAAAGAGGGCAATACCTGAGCAAAAAAAGGAAACACTATCAGATTACAAGAATACTTTTTTATTTCCAAGTTATACAAAAGGAAGTATGACCATGTGATTGAAGAAGTTTCATAATTTATATAAACAATAATCTATATGTACACAAATAATGCAAGTTCACCTAGTTTTGTCATTAGAAAAATATTCTTTCCTTTCTCATGAATATCATCTGCATTGATGATTGTTCATGTGTGAATAAGTAACAACTGAAACCATCAGACTATATCATACAGAAGTCTCTCCTTTTATTTAGTAGATTTATAGTTTAAAAAAATAAGAAAATACAGGACAAGATAATTTAGATGCCAATGCTTCTCACTGTTACATGTGTCATCTTGAAGAAAAAGCATAAATATCTGTAGTTTACACTCCTAACATATTTTATTTCTAACAAATAGTAAAAGAGATGCCTCAGCAAAAAAAATTTGACAGAACAAATGCTATACCATCTTTGTTAGTATTAACGGTCATTATTCCTCATGTATCTCTTTGGTTACACAATTTATTCTTGCTCTTGAATTTTGCATTTAGCCTAATGTTGTCGCAGCAGGCAATGAGGTACAAGGGGATTTCTTCCATTGCTTATACAATTGATAATTTCAGAATCATGTGAATGCAAAGTGAACATTTTTTCTCTTATGTGAAAACATAATTGTTTTACTATTACACAGAGTTAACATAAGTTCTAGGAACCACTATGTATATAGCGTTTTGTTTTTTGGGTTAGCTGTTTCAAGTCACATTAACCTGTTATTATTAGATGGATAATTACACAACAAACTGTCACAGTAATCACTTTGCCACATCTTTCTATATTCGAACATGGTACTTAGTGCTTGTTCTAATCATGGTGAATGCAGATTCTTCCAAAATTAGACAGTATTAAAAGGACGCTGTCAGCAAAGGCTAATATAGTTCACAACTATTGCTATCATAATTTTTTTGCTGATAAATTCGTGCAGCTTATCAATTGGCTAGCCCTATAGCTACTTGACTAAAGATAATAAGAAAAACACAGTCGAGCCTTTCCAAGGACACTTGCAAAATTAATATTGAATCAGAACAAATAAAACATACCGTGGAAGTTATGTACTCCTTGATCACTTCCTTGTACTTTATGTACAATTGCTCCGTGTGATCGTGCGGAGGCCTTTGGATACACATATCGTGGATTTTTCTGTCTCGCACAAGAGATTTGATTAGACAAAACAAAGCAAGAGAATTACTTCAAAAATCGCGAAGAAATATTTACGTGTAGATCTTTATGTGTTTCTTGGGTGTGAACGGCGGTTCGGGAAGCCCTTCCAAGATCCTTTTCACTTTAGTGATGCCTTTCTCGATGATCCTCCATCCTTCGTCGAAAAGGATCGGCATCGGCTTCGGCTTCTGCATCTGCATCTTCTTATGCTCCTCCCTCTTCCTTTTCATACGTTTCTGGATCCTGCGGGAATCGGAACCCTAACACTTTCCTCCGGACGGAAGCAAACGCAACGCAGCGCGGGAACTGAAGCAAAAACCTAGCAAGGGATCGCGACAACAAAAAACGAAGAGTGGGAAATCTCTCCATCGACAGGGGTTTATATACTGAAGTTGTTGCGTTCCGTTGGGAATTTTAAAAGAAGAAATTTTCAATTATTTCTTATTTGGAAAAAAAAAATAATCGAAACAGACATTTACGCAATACTTTTTTTTTATGTTACTTATAAATTTGTATACGAGATACTTTCGTATTTTAATAATGAAAAAAAATTGGAAACTATTTTCATAGAATTATAATTTTTAATTAAATGATATTTTTTATCTAAGGTTATAAAGTTTAATTAAATAATTTTAATTGGCTTGCTTTGGATTAAAGAAAATAAGTTTGATTAATATAGCCGGGTCAAACATATTGCGCACGTATGTTTGCTTGGTTATATAAGGAAAATAAGTTATATTTTGTTTGCTTGGTTATATAAGGATAATAAATTATATTTTGTTTGCTTGGTTAAATAAAATAAGTTATGTTGTGATAATCCAAGTGTTTACCTAATTAATCCTATTTATCTATGTAAGACAATAAAAAAAATTAGATAAATCAACTAAAGGAATAGTTTAAGGATTAGTGTAGAAAGATAAAAGTTAATTAAAAAATCAAATAAATATTTTTCAACTTTTTATAGGGCTATATAGTTAAATTTCTTAAATACTTAAATCATTGCACCCAACATTCAAAATAATCAAATCACATATATTATACCTATTTTACCCCTCTCATTGTGCTACAGTAGAGCAGTGTGTAATTTTTTTTAAATAAATAGATTTTTAAAAAAGACTTATTCATATTTTTTTTTTTTTAAGAATCGTTACTCTCAATACAACAACAAATTTTTTAATACGGATTATATTTTTCTAACACATTTATATTTAAAAAATTATTACTCTTAATATATTATATAAATTAATATTTGAGAACATATATATAATTAAGAGACCTAGATAAACACACAAGACTTAATTTCATGCAATGTCAATCACTCTAGTCCTATAGTTAGTTTTGGTAAAAATTGACTGATGGACTTAAAGAGTATATGTTCGTCTAGTTATCCTGATTATATCAATAATCTCAAATATCAGTTTGACACAATATATTGAGAATTTTAATTTTTTTTTAACATGATTTTTTTTTTTTGCCACATTCATATTTTAAAAAAAATTATTGCTCTCAAATAGGGCCGAGCTAGGCGATATTGGTCTAATGTAGGTAAATTATAACTACTGCTGACAGACACGTTACATTACGTCTCCCTTAATTCAGTTCTAAATAGGGGTGTAAATGAGCTGAGCCGAGCTCAGATCGGCTCAAACTCGAGAAAACTGAAAAGGCTCAGCTCGGGCTAGTTTGTAACTTTGGGCTTGAGCTCGGCCACTTAATCACAGGCTCGAGTTTGGCTCAAAAAATTAAATTAAAATGAATACACACGGCTGCAAATGGTGAGATTCAAACATTTAACCACATAAAAACCTAACAAAACCCTCTAGTCACAGGAATTTGCAAAACTTACTACTTTTATTTAAGGTAGTATTTTTTTAAATATGCTAAGATTGAATTATTCCGGCTCGAAAAAACTTGACGAGCCATCGAGCCAATAATAAATGGGCTTGAACTCGGCTCAAATGTTAAACGAGCCGGCTCAAGCTCAAGTTGACCTTTGACCGAGTTACTCATGAACGGCTTACTAACACTTAATTCATTTCCACCCCTAATTCTAATAATACGTCTGATAATAATGCTCCAACTGAAGCTCTCCATTTCGCAAGTCACTTTATCTGCCTAAATTTTTTCTATACTTGTATGAAAAACACAACATGTATGTTACTTCGGTGCTCAAGGACAGTATAGTAACGGTCCAGCAACAGAAAACAGAAAAAATGTTAAATAATAATAATAATAATAATAATAATAATATTTTTTTTTCAATAATGTATTTGAAGTGTAATGGAATTTTGTAAAGAATTTTGGGTTTAACATGCATGCATCAAATATTATTGTAACAAGTCAAAATGAATCTACGCATTTTCCTTCCTTTTTTTTTTCGTCGTTCTGCATCATATATTTTTTATCATAGGTTGTGTTAATAATATTTTTTTTTGAGTCCAGATATGTTTGGAGCCATTTGGACTTTGGATTAATAGTTATCCATAATTTATCTCCTCCGTATTGGCAAACAGATTGACGGAGGTGCTGAAGGTGCTAGGGACGAGCGTATTCACCTTTTGTCATATGAATGTAATTAAAATAACTTGATACTGATAGACTCGAAATGACATAAAATTAGATTTTATATGTTTATCTAGTTCTTTTAATTATATTCATGACGTTAAATATCAATTTGACACAATATATTAAAAGTAATAATTTTTTTAATATGAATAAAGCTTTTAAAAAATCTATTTATTTTATAAAAAATTATATCAATCGACTGCTATAATGTAGCAGTCGATTAGTATAAATAATTTTTTAATATGAATAAAACTTTTAAAAAATCTATTTATTTTATAAAAAAATATGTCAATCGACTGCTATAATGTAGCAGTCAATTAGTATAAATGAGAGGGTAAAATAAATATAGGATACGCAATTTAGTCATTTTGAAAGTTTGGTATGTGATTTGCATATTAGGAAACTTAGTGGGCAATTGGTTTACATATTTTCTATTTTCATTTTTTTGAAAAATACGAGTTTTCCAGAAAATATTATTTGGTTTGTATTTTTTATCTATGTTTTCTAAAAACAAATAGATAGTATTTTCTGGAAAAATAGAGAATGTCTAAAAGTCATTTTCTATTTTCTAGAAAACATATATCTTTTAGAAAATGAAAATAGAAAACATGTAAATCAAATACCCCCTAGCTAGTGTAGGGGTGGACATAATTCGGTTCAAACCGAAAAAACAGGCCGAACCCAATAAAACCAATTTTTTTTTGCTCGGTTTTTTTGGTTCAGTTTTCTCGATTTTCGGCATGTTTCGGTTTAAATTTTTTTTAATTTCGGTTTTTCGGTTCAGTTTTCAGTTTTGGATCCGAAAAAATCTAAAAATCGGAACCGGCCGTATTATACTTAAAATATAATTTTTATGTATATTGGGTCATACAAGTGGAATGAGATATTAATCATTTTTAATTTTCTTATTTATCACTTTATATATTTACTTATTGTTACGTGATAATAAAATTTTAATATTACTCTTTTTATATTTTAGTTTCATTTCAATTTTAAATTCATAACTATCTTAATAAATTGATAGTTTTTCTTTGTCTCTAAATTAATATTTGTAGTCGCACAAAAATCGTATATAACCGACCGTAAAAATCAGACCATATTACAAAAAAAACAGATCAAACTAAAATAAAATGGTTTGGTTTTAGATTAGAAATGTTTAAAACCAAAACTGAAAAAACCGAACCGTAGTAGCGTAAAACCGGACCAAACCGGCCGGATACCTAGCCCTAAGCTAGTGTTACAAAATTGAATATTTTTTCAATGATATTTTTATAGTGAAAATTATTTCTTATTTATCTTTTGTAAACTTTTGATCAATTAGACGTAGAAATAGCTAATTTCTTCTATAAATCAAATTATAATAAAAATATTTGTTAAGTAAAACTAAACTATTTACAACCTTTAATTTTTTAAATTTTATATACTAAATTTCAATTTAAATAAAATTTGTCATATTTTTAAAACATATACTTCTAAATATAGTGTTGGAAAAATGTGAATGGAAAGTA
>JBAMIE010025858.1:0-19229 GCA_037177295.1 Kaempferia parviflora
TTATACCCAATAAATATATTTATCTAATAATTACTATATATAAATAAAAAAATACCGAAACCGTATCGGCACGGCACGATACGATACCGAAACCGTATCGTTCCGGTCTGAGACCGAAACCTCTGCACGGGTCGAAATTTTAAACCTTGGTTGATATGATATGAATTTCTCAAGATGTCTAGAGGGACTAAAGCGACAAAAACGAACTGTAGCACGAATTTAAATGACTCGTTATTTTTAACTAAAGATATTTTCTTATACAAGACTTGATGGTGGAAAACAATTCATTTAGTTGACTAAAGCGACAAAAATGAACTGTAGCACGAATTTAAATGACTCGTTATTTTTAACTAAAGATATTTTCTTATACAAGGCTTGATGGTGGAAAACAATTCATTTAGTTGACATTAAATGATTGAACCAAACCAATATCTTGTTCTTATTATTTTAATCATATGAACACTTTTTAATGTCTTGGCAAAATCTTGGGGCTTAACTGTGGCATCATTTAAGATTTCCTTCAAGGGCAATCTCAGAGGTATATTGGACTGATACTGTGAATAAAACATTAACGAATTATTAAACAAATAAGATGAATAAACGTATGTTTAGAGTCCACAGTGTCAGTATTTACCATACTGTCCACACAATACTAGAATTGCTAAAATCGTGCAATACCCAAATAGCTATTCCTCTAACAAATTACGTGAAATAATTTAGTGCAGGTATGCTACAAATTTTATTTTCTTTACTCTAAAGTTTTCTTTCTTATGATACTATTGAGGATCATTTTCTATAGGTTCTTCTGCTATGTGGTTCACCAGGACTTGGGAAGACCACACTTGCAAACATAGCTGCTAAGCATTGTGGATATCGTGCTGTTGAGGTAGATTCCATCTGATGTCCTTAGTTACTATTGTATGGCGTTGTGGACATATGCCAAATTGTAGCCAGTGGATACTTCTAAGAAATTGTGATGAATAACTGTAATTGAAGTAACAATTTCATTTTTCATTAAATAATGATCATGCAGATTAGATGTATTAGTAAAATCCCAAATAAATATTGGATCTTTTAAAAATGAGTACGAACTTGTATAGTTATTGGATGATCTTGTTATTAGAAATGAAGTAATGCTGCCACCTCTAAGTATCATTTTTGCAGATTAATGCTAGTGATGATCGCTCTGCATCTACAGTTGAGTCAAAAATTCTTGATGTGATACAGATGAACTCTGTCATGCCTGATGCCAAGCCCAAGTGTCTGGTGAGTTTTACCTTTCCATGCCTTGAAGAGTGGTTCTTTTGATGTAATCAACTTTTCTTTTGATATGTAGATAATTGATGAAATTGATGGGGCACTTGGTGAAGGAAAAGGCGCTGTCGATGTAATTTTGAAAATGGTAGGTATTCTAAACTGTCTTTGACTTCTTAGATTCCATGTGCAAGTTTGCTGTTTGCATCTAAGATTTTCATATAATGATATATTATATGGATGGCGACAGGAGGACATTAATTATGTCATGACACTGTTAAAAAAATAGCTACAAGTGTCATATAACAAACCATCGAGAACCAAGTAGGAAATTTATGCATAAATTGACAACTGTAATATAAGAAAGTTGCTAAATCAATAGTCATACATGTGCCAACAATTTAAAACTGACTGAAGTTGTGTTGCATCACAAATATCAAGAATCTTTTCTTATAGATAGCTGCTGAAAAGAAATTAAGCAGCGATAAGGAAAATTCTACTCATCAAGCCCAACCAGGAAAGACCATATCAAAAAAGAGACAAAAATCAGCAATATTGAATAGACCTGTAAGTATTTTTTTATAACTTCATACGTCTTTGTTGATTTGTTACTCTTCAGGTCCCAATACTTGGTATTTCCATAGGTAATCTGCATATGCAATGATGTTTATGCACCTGCCTTGAGAGCACTTCGCCAAGTCGCCAAGTGAGTGCTTGGCTTTGTGTTAAATTCGATACTAATATTTGTGCAAATCAATTATTTGTTAGAGTCGAGCAATAAGTTTGTCTGTCTGACATTAAGAATAAATGAGTCTTGCATATTTTGATGAGAAGAAATTTTAAACAGGGTCCATACCTTTGTCCAGCCAACAATTAACCGTGTTGTGAATAGGTTGGTGAATTCTGAAGAACTTCTAATTGACATTGAATTTCTTTATCATTCTTTCATTTTCTTTTCCTTTTATTTCTTTGTGCTTCTTACTTTCACTTTTGAAGCCTTGGTCATTTTGTTCTAAATTTAAGAATTCGCTCATGGCAGGCTTAACTTTATATGTGCAAAAGAAGGATTCAGAACTAATAAAAGTGCACTTTCTGCACTTGCTGAATATACTGGTTAGTCATCACTTTTTTTTTAATTAATTATTCAATTCCAAAGTCATGTGCATTATTTTCATAATCTGTTTCTGTAGTTTTAATTTACCAATGGCTATATATGTTAGAGTTAAATTGCTAGCCCATATCTCTGATTGCTTCTCGGGAATATTTCTCAGCAAACACTGAGAATGTTAGGATGTACCAAGTTGATTGATTGCCTTTGACAGAAAGGGGAGTATTGTGATTTTTAGAGGAAGAGATCTCAAGGAGATTCAGCAGCATGTGGAGGTGGATTGGTTGAAGATGTGCACTGTGCAACCGTTTGCAAGGAGATGGGCTGCGTGTGCCTGTTCTCAGGTATTCTCGAGGAGGAAGACTGGTACCACACAGACACACGTGTGTGTGTGTTAGGTGGGTGGGAGGATTGGGGGGGGGGGGGGGGTACCTTTCTCTGAAGACACCTCTGACACAACATGAGCAGTGGAGAAGGTAAAAGATGGAAGATATGAATCATGTGTCTCAATCAGAGAATCTCACCGTAGGCGTGCATGCCTCAATCAGCGATCTCTGTTGGAAAGAGAACGAATCAAAAGGATCTTTTTTTATTAATATCTGAAACTTGTAAATCGCTCATCTGTATCTTCCCTATGTCTCTTTTATAGGTTCTACAACTTCAAATACAATACAAGATATTTAAAAAGCACTTAAAATAAAACATTACCATCCAGCATAACACAAAAGTTCTAATTCCAAAAGTCAAATAAATTACACAATAATAATTAGATCCAGAATGGTTTAGATCTGAAAATGATTTAAACCTTTAAATCATATGGAGTGGACATTTGAACTAGTTATCTTCCACATCATTCTTCTCATGGCAAATGATATGTTTTTATGGGTTAATTAGATTTTTTTTTATTGAGCCACTTCTATTGCTGGCAACATCTTCATATTTGGTCATCCATTATAGTGGGTAAAATGAAGTTCAAGTTTTTGAGACAAATGAAGGATCTATTACATTAGGATGATCTCTCTGATCAAGAAGATAATGTTACAAACTAATTTTGAGAATGTTGATTATGTTCACGGTAAACATTGATGATTTTGCCTTAGGGAATCTATCACAAGAAAAGGAGTGCTAATGTTTAGACAAAAACCAATATAATCGATAGGAATTTCAGTCCCAAAAGTGAGGTTGGTATATGCTTCTAAAGACAAACCGACAGATATAGGTGCTGGTTCCGAACTCTGATTGTAGGATATAACGTCTTCAAAATTGACAATTTAACAAATTATTAATGTTGTTGACAAATTTGGTGAGTAATCACTAGGATAAGTCTTCTGCAGAATATATTATTGAATTGTGGTTTGAAGATGAAACTTGAAAGCGAGGTTTAAAATTTTTACTTAATTCAGACGGTCTAGAGACCAGGACAATATTGTTTTGGAGCAGTCGTTTTGTTTTAGTCATAGTTATTAAAGGTGCTTGCCTGGCTGTGTGTGCCTTGCGAGAGGTGACAAGCGTGCTTGAGTCACATTTTTCTCGCCTCATTGAAGCGAGACGTATAGATGCAAATCAAGCCCAAAAATAACTTTTAAAGCCCAATTCATACCTTTAATTACTCTTTTAATTAATTATGTCGCATGCATGTGACACTTATTTCTTTGCTTGTGAATGAAACTAAAGTGTTTTTGAACATTTAAGGAAATATTAAATAAATTTATTTATAAAAACTAAATAAAAATATTTTTTTTGTTTTGTTTTGTGTGAAGTTTTATTCCAAAAGAAGAAACAAGTTAATGGAAAAAAAGACTAAATTATTTAATTTTTATTAAGTATAATAGGACTCTGAGGCGTTGAAAATAAAATATTAATTGCATGCATGCATCCCTATTTCCCCTTGATGTCCTTTTGGGTTTCCCTAGCTTCCTTTAATGTCTTCTCGGAAATATATATTTCATTTACTTTTCTCTTGCTTTACATTGTATTGAAGTTTTCTCTATCAAGAAATAAAGAATCAATAGGTCAAGTAGTCCTGTTATTTTCATCTCTTGGTTGCCTTCATGGTATCAGGCCCTTGGTTCTCTGCCAAGGAACTATCTCTCTATTGAAACCTCCCTAATTGCTGCAGTTCTTCTTCCCCTCTTCATATCATCTTGCCACCAACCAATTAACCTACGCAACCTGTTACGAGATATGATTACTACAATCAACAATCCCAACAGCAGCAACAAACTATTGGAGGATCCTCTACTGATGGTGGTGTAGGCTACAACTATGAACAACCACTTCCTAGTTACAACAATCAGGCTTACTATGGCGATGCTCTTACCCTCAGGGCAACACAGTTATGGACAAGATGGATATTCTAGTAGATTCAATCCTCCTGCTTATTCCTGGACAACATCCAACCTTTAGAGTGGGTATGATCAACAGACCTATGGATGGACTAATAGCTATGGCACAACGGCTACGTCATTTCAAGATGGATCTGCCTTTGCTTATGGTGCCCGAGCCTCAACTCAATCACCTGCAGTTCAACAACCTCCATTGAGTTAACCACCAAATAACACTGTTGCAGGGTATCCTACCTAAGGAACTGTTGTATCTGAATATGACATTCCTCCAACATCGTAGCTGGATATGGGAGGCAACCCTGTCTCAACTGGATACGGTCATGCACCGTCACCTATTTATTTACAACCTCCATAGGTTCGGAAGCCACCAACTTCTTAGTTTATGGACAAGGTCGATAAGCTTCCACCCACTTAGGTATTTTCTTGATATTTGAAAATAAAACTAGGTCATGTGGGTGATGGATTATCGATTTAGGAGCATCGAAACATATGACGAGTGATATGTCTTTACTCCATAACTTTGTGCCACGATAAAATGAGTCAAATATTAGTGTTGCTAACGGAGCAATCGTTAAAATCATCGATGTTGGTTCAGCTAAAATAACACCAAACATATGTTTGAAAAACATTATATATAAAACGATAAACCCAGTTAGCCTCATTGACTATCTCTGGGGGTGGCCGGTCCGGCCCCACAGAAGTTTCCCACCGGCCACAAGGGTAAATCGGGAAGCACTCGCGGTGAGCGACCCAGGAGCCTAGCATCCCTTAGTTGCGAGTCCCATTTGGAGGAAAAATCCTTACAAATGTGCCGTAGCTGGGAATCAAACCGTGGGTGCCTGGGAGACAATTAAGTGCCCTTACCGCTGTACCATAGCCCCGGGGGCTGAAAAACATTATATATGCTGCCACACTAGATTGCAATTTATTATCCATCGATAAATTGACTCATGATTTAAAATGTCGTGCTAAATTATCCCTGCATCATTGTGAATTTTAGGATACGGAGACGGGGAAGACTATTATTCATGAGATTCCACCTCTACCTAGTTGTTATATGATTTTTAGTAAACGTATCGAAATCATGTTATGGCACCAATGGTTAGGTCATTCCATAGTTTGGGAAAAGCGCACGCCTGGTTGCGCCTTGGGCATGCTATTTGCGCTTAGTAGTCACCCATGCTCAATACTTGAAAGAAGCATGAGAGGTTAAGACACGCTTAAGGCGCCATTTTCTCGCCTTGTTGAAATGAAAAAACAAGATTTAAAGACCAACTCATACCTTTAATTATCTTTTAAATTAATTAGGTTGCATGTATACGACACAATTTCCTGGCATGACTCTTCCTCTTCCCTATAAAATATGAGCATCAATTTTTAATTATGTTGCATGCATAATACACATTTTTTTTTTAGTGGCTCTTCCTCTCCCCTAGAAAATGAACATTAACCTTTAATTAAGTTGCATGCATGCCACACATTTTTCTTGCATGAACCTTAGAAAATAAATATCTACCTCCCTTACAAACTTATTTCTCTCCGTATGCTTCTTTAATATTTGAAGTTTATTTTTTCTTTAATTTAAAATTTGATTTTTATTATGAAGATAGATTATTTCAATATTACAATGTTAGTGAATTTTATATTTACATTATTGTTTAATAGTTTATGGATTATAATTTTGTTAGTGAAATATGTTCGCAGAAATTTTTTATATATGTTTGAATTGTATAAATTTATACCCAAAGTGCTTTACTTTGATAAGGCGTGTGCCGCACCTTGTGCTCAGTGTCTCAGGCCCATAAGACCTATGCGGTTTTGGGCGCCTTACGCCGTAAATAACTATAGATAATTTAAATTTCGCTAATCTTGCTAAGTTCTTTCCAAATCTATTCCTTAATAAAAAGTATGTTCTTTTCAATGTGAGATTTGCTAATTTTCTAAACATACATGACTCCCTTCCCAAAAATTCACTATAAACCATCCCAATCTTTCACACTCATTGACAACGATGTTGGGGTCTATCCCGAATCATAATCCTCACAAGAAATCACTGGTTTATAACCATTGTTGATGATCATACACGTCTCACCTTAATGTTTCTAACGAAAGAAAAATTCTTTGCCATGATCCAAACACAGTTCCATACATCCATCCAAGTATTCAAAACTGACAATTCAAAAGAGTACTTCATCTCATACTTGAGTGTTTCTTAACTCCAAAGGTATCATTTATCTCACTTCTTGTGTCGACACTCCACAACAAAATGGTGTTACTGAATGTAAAAATAGACACCTCTTGGAAGTAACCAGTTCTCTAATGTTTTCCTCCAACACACCCAAAATCTTTTGGGCGATGTTGTCTCTACCGCCATATACTTCATCAACCGTATGCCATCACACATCATAAATTTCCAAAGCCCAATTCAATGTATGTTCCATTCTTTCCCACACTAAACTTCTTCAGTCACTCCCACACACCAAAATCTCTTGGTGCCTATCCTTCGTCTGCGTGATCGAGGCAAACTTGACCCTTGCTCCACCAAATACATTTTTCTTGGATATTCATCCTTTCAAAAGGGATACAAATTCGACTCACCTACCATCAAGAAAACCTACATCTCCATGGATGACATATTTTTTGAAAATCATACTACTCCAAGTCTGATATTTAGGGAGAACTTGAGAGAGTATCATCCCAAAGAGCCTAAAATAATCCCTGCAACAAACATTGTGCGAGCTTACTCTTGACACAAACACTGAGCCTACTCCCGACATAAATACAACCCCTACCGAACCTAATCCACCAGAATAAGTAGTTCATGTATATACTAGACGAAAAACATGCTCAACACCAGTCCAAAAGTTTGAACTAGACACAGGTACGACCTTAAATCATGAATCCAATTTACCCACAACAGATGATCCGAAGATACTAATTGCTTTAAGGGGTCAGATCATTCACAATGCACCCATTTCCAATTACATCTCCTATGAAAGGCTATCCTCGAAATGCTGAGCTTGTATAGCCTCCTTCGACAACATTCAGTCCCATCCAACATTAATGAAGCTTTAAATCAGACAGAATGAAATAGGCAGTAAATGAGGAAATAAGAGCACTACAGAAAAATGACACTTGATCCATCTGTGAACCACCAAAAGGGAAAAGGCAATTGGGTGAAAGTGGATATGCAAAGTCAAACACAAGGTGGATGAAATAGTTGAAAGATTGAAGGCACGACTCGTCAGAAAGGGTGTCTCACAGTGAAATAGATCATTGCTCCCATCGCTAAACTTTACAAAATGAGGATCATCCTTGGCACAATAATGCCTTTATAAAGGGAGACTTGGATGAAGAAGTCTATATGGAAGTTCCATCTGGAATCGGATCATACCCTAACAAAGTATGTAGATTACACAAATCCTTGTTTGACCTTAAACAATCCACTAGAGCGTGGTTTGACAAGTTTGCTACATTTGTAACCAAACATGGGTACAAAGAGTGCAAGTGGGCCACACTTTGTTTGTAAAAATCTAACATGATCTCTATTCTTATTGTTTATGTCGACGACATCATTATCACACTTGACAAGAAAGAAATAGCTCTACTGAAGGAGCTCTTCACAAGAGAATTTGAAATTCATGTTCTTGAAGATCCAAATATTTTCCTAAGAATGGAACGGGTAAGATCGAATCAAGGTATTTTTCTTTAACAAAGAAAATACACTATGGATCTATTAAAGGAAACTTGAATGCTTGGATGCAAACCAGTGGATACCCTGATGGATGAATCAAATAAAATTGATTTTAAAAGGACCCGACACCATTAGACAGTGGGAGATACTAACGACTTATAGGCAGACTGCTCTACTATCGCACATGACCCGATATCGAATTTTCTGTGAGTGTGGTAAGTCAATCATGAACATTCCATAGAAGAATGAAAGTTGTTTATAAGATTCTCAAATATCTTAAAAGTACTCCGAGCAAAAGGTTGCGAGGCATATACCTTTACACCAATGCAGACTAGGCCGAAAACCTTAATGATAGATGGTCAATCTGTGGCTACTCCACATATGTAATGGGGAATCGGGTAACTTGGAGAAATCCGTAGTGGCTA
This sequence comes from Kaempferia parviflora, assembly GCA_037177295.1. Lineage (NCBI taxonomy): Eukaryota > Viridiplantae > Streptophyta > Magnoliopsida > Zingiberales > Zingiberaceae > Kaempferia > Kaempferia parviflora. The sequence goes on from JBAMIE010025858.1 coordinate 8,827, forward strand.
GAAGTAGTGCTGAAGCTGAATACATGGCTCTTGCTCTTGGAATTTGTGCAGTGGATCAGAATAATTATGAATGACCTCCGAGTACAGTTAAACTGCGGTGCATTAATCAAGAAACTATCATTATTGCCAAAAATCTGGTTCTCCACGATAGAGCAAAGCACATTCAAATTGACCGACATTTCATTTCAAAGAATGTGACCAATGGAAACATGGAACTCTCATACATTTCATCTCGATATCAAATAGTTGACATTCTCACAAAGGCTCTTCCACGCAACAACTTTGAAGAGCTACGTGTCAAGTTGGGATGAACAACCCAACTTGAGGGGGAGTGTTGAAAATAAAATATTAATTGTAAGCATGCTTCCCCATTTCCCCTTATGTCCTTTGAGCTTCCCTAGCCTCGTTCACAGTCTTCTTGGAAATATGTATTTCGTTTACTTTTCTCTTGCTTTGCATAGTATTTATAGAGTCTCTCTTGTACATTTGCTCTATCAAGAAATAAATAATCGATAGGACAAATAATCTTATTATTTTTATCTCTTGGTTGTCTGTAGGCGTCAATATGATATTCGTGACATCGTCGAGCTTAATTCTTTGGATTAGATAGATGATAGTAATAAATAGTTGATGGAGAATTGAATGATAACATTGATGAACAAAATGATTTAGTATTTGCTAATGACAATTTAACTTGAAGTGAAGTTGCACGGGCTTTTGGAGTTGGTGAAAATGCCTACAGTTTTAGATCTGGAGTTTCATTTTCTATAAAAGAAGTAAGGGCAACTACATCAAAAGGCACCAAGAGAACATCTTCTACAAGTCAACTTTTTGACGAAGAGGAGGAAGAAATTGATCTTAGGAAACTGATGAAGATTCAGCTATACAAATATGATGATGATGATGATGATGATGATGATGATGATGATGATGATGGTGATGATATAATTGAGGAAGATTTTTTTTTAATTTGAATTATATGTATAACATATTTATTTGCTAGTGAATTTTATATTTACGTTATTATTTAATATTTTATGAACTGTAATTTGTTAGTGAAATATTTTGGTAGAAATTCCTTATATATGTTCGAATTGTAAAAATTTATTCCCAAATCGCCTTACTTTGGTAAGGTATGCGTCTCACCTTTCGTCGTGCGTCTCAGGTACCATAGAACTTATATGCGCTTATGGGCGCTTCATACCTCAAATAACTATGATTTTTGTTGGCTCTCAGTCATTCGGAGGAGGAAGAGGAGTGTGAGGTAGATGAGGAGGTGGATAAGATAGAGGAATATCTGTATTGGATCCTAGTATGCTTCGATGCAATCTTTGCAATGTCTTGTGCTTTTTGCGATGTTTCGTTGCTCACACAAGAGGAATGCAGAGACCATGGACGCTGTTGGGATGTTGCTCATGGCGAATAAATGTAGAAGTAGGTTTGTATACTTTGCGATAGTGCTTCTCATTGCTTGTGTCTTTGTGTCTTGTTGGTTTGCCGAAGTGCTTCCCGTTGCACATGGGTCATTTTTTATTATCTTATTTTTCTTGCTTTTCTTATGGTCTTTGATCAATTGAGCAACTAAATTAGACATTATAAATCAGTCTTGGGATCCAAGATTGTTCAATTTCTCAAAGATATATTAAAGTCATGAGATTAAATAAACAACTCTCCCCAAAAAATCAATGGGAATTGGTGGGTTAAGAATGAAACAAGATTTAAAAAAATCAGTTGATTTATTACAAATATGAAACCAATTCAAACGAGAGGATGGAAACAAGCCTTTGGACGTTTGTTAACATGAAGAATGGGGGTGGAGGAACATCACCTATTGATGGTAGAGGAGGGTAGTTATTGGAGGACGAGCAGGCTTTGGCTAGGTGAGATACGGAGAAGCAACAAGGATATGGTGGTTGTCAAATTACTTAGGGCCCGTTTGGTAGGGATGATAGGATTAGGATTATGTTTTCAAAAAGTTTTAATATATCGTTTGGTATGGTTGATTAGGGGTAAGATTAGGGCTGAATAGAGATAGGATTCATAATACCTAGGTGTGAAGAGTGACTATTAATCCCACCTCGAATCCTATCCTAATCAACCCAATCTAATCCTATCACCCCTACCAAACGGGCCCTTGATGAATAATGATTTAAGAAGTTATTTTTATTAATATTTTTAATAATATTATTAATCTACCGACTACCATAGATACAAATATACAATTAAATAATAATACTACTAAATACAAGATGCAAATGCACTAAAATAATTTGAATGATTTAGAAATAGACTATTATAAGGTATTATTAATTATGCTATTGCAAATTATATTATGTTATAAAAATATCTTAATATGATCATTCATTAGGGAGCTGCTTATGTGTCGAAGTGGAAACTATGTCTGATTTAGAGGAGAGGGAGCTGTTAATGTGTCAAAGTGGGAAATTTTGTCTGTAAGACAGATAATTAATTAGTCACAGTAGTATTAATTAATTACAGTATGGTTAATTATTTAATACTATTAGATGTCTAATGAAGTTAATTAATATATAATTATGTTATAAACTAATAATATTAATTAATATATAACTCCCTCTCTTAGTTAACCCTGCTAAATGAAATATAATTGCTTATATTTAACAATAGATTTAATTATGTGGTATGTGTTCACTGCTAGATGATAGATAATTACCAATATACAAGTATAAATTTAAATTGCAGATTTAATTAGGCAATATATATTCAATTTGTAAATAACCATTGAATAGTAATAACCTTATCTGTCTATAATGTTATTATATAATAGTTTTTGACATCAATATGATACTATTTAATAATTTTGTTGTTGAAATAGGTATCTATCAGAACTTCTATGGATAATTGGTCAATATATAATTTGAATGCTATGTTTATATTAAATAAACTTAGTAAATATTATTGATGTATTTTTAATAATTAAACCAAATGGTTAAATTGACCATTTAATTATTCTTTTACTAAAGTTAATTTATTTAATGACATACATCTAATGGTATTAGTTATTAGTATTCAAATTTGTTCTATTGATGTTCTAAAAGTTTGTTTAATAATTTGATTAATGTTAACTACTACAATGTTTTGATCATTAAATAGCAAGGAATAAGATACCGTATTGTGTGAATTAGCATGAGTGGAATTTACTATGCCGATCTGCACCGAAACCATTCGAAACCAACACGCTTGGCTAGAAGTCGCGAGACGGTAGCAGCCTTGCAGATGCTTCGTAGCAAGGCCGCTGCAAGAGGCCTCGCTTGGTCGCAAAGCCTCCTTGGTCTCGCGACAACCAAAACTAGTCATGGCCTTGCGAATGCTAGGCCATCATGTGACCAGCCACACTCTACTTTTCTTCTATTATTTTTCCCCCCTATATGTCCACGAGGGTGAGACTAAGGATGGAGTAGACAGATTGTTAGAGTGATAAAAAAGTAATGATAATATAATTTCTAATCTTATAAATTGCTACTGATAAATTAAATTATTCTATATGTACATTTGAATTAATTTTAAATGAATCAAAATAAAATCTAGTTTAAACCACTTGATCCTATCGTGTTTACTTATGGACTTCAACCAACCTGAATCGACTTTTGCTCAATCTAAAATTTTAAAATATTAGTTTAATTTAACTTAATTAAACAATTATACAAAATATAAAATTTTTAAATAAGATAAAATTTGGTATTTAAAAGATTTTGTATGTGTTCTAACATTTATGATACTAATAGAGATTAAGAAAGAATTATCATACACACACACACACATATAAAATATATACTCAATATATCATTCTTCATTAGTCATCATCCCCTTATCCTTTTACTACACCATAGAAAATTTAGGCAACACTTTTACATATTTTCAAAATACAAAAATTCTTAAAATCATCAAAATAGATAATATAAATTTCTTGAAATAGATAAACGTTTAATTAATTTATGAGGACAACAATGTTGTTAGTTGAGCTCCATATAAAGCTTGAGCTGACTCAAGCTTGATAATAATTTTAATAAACAAGCTTGAACTAGCTAGGTAAGTAAATTTACAAGCTTGAAGTCAGATAAGCTCTGCTCAGTTCATTTACGCTCCTACTCATCTTTTAGGAGTTGACTCCTGCTATTTCTTGTTTGCCAAGATTTACTTCTCTTTTACCGTTAGTTCTCTCCTCTGAGACTTCTCATCTATCAAGACTACTTAAGCTATTTGTTAGGAATTCACTCCTTCGTGGCTTTTCCTTTGAAATCTCTCTTCTATCAAGACTACTTGGACTAATTGTCACATTTTTTAGACTTCTCACCTAATTACAACTATAGTTTAAACATTCTGCCAATGGTTTTGCCAACCACATCAAAACCAACCCAATTCAAGTATAATAACATCAACAACCTCTCCTTAAGCCTCTTAGGGACTGATTACACTAACAGTTAATTCTCTATAATCCTCTAGGAGCGTAACCATAAGTTTTACTCTATAATGTAATGAGGATGAATCATAGTTGTGATCATAGAGTACCAAGTGCCACAATTCACAACATGACAACTTCCCTCAACGTGTAGAGGATATGATTCAAGGCTGTACTTATAATATAGAATATCAATTACCACTACATCAGTCATGCCTCTTTAAAGTTTGATAGTCATCTTTCTTCTGTCATGCTTATCCAACCACTCTCATTTGTTTCCAAATGAGGATCACAATTAGCGTATGAATTTATTTAAATTTAAATATTCTTTAAAAATAAATTTAAGATGTGAGGCACTTGATTTTGGATCATGTTTTGAACGGTTTTGGGAATTAACATAAATATATATTTTATTTTCTTTTGATCTTTGTATTGTTTGCCATCTAGCAATTAACAAAATAGGTATTTGTTGTCTCTTTTGATAGGCTTTTTAACACCAATTACTCTTCAAGAAATACAATTGAATGGTACATTTATTATGTTTCCATACTCAAGTATTCCAGATAGCCAGATTGGTGCCTAGTCTTCAGGTGCCTAGGCCAAAGTCAAAAACTTTGTGTAGGAGACAGCAAAAATTATTGCAGACAAGGATAGTCTTTTTAAAATGTAACATTTACTATTTTACATTGCAGATTGTGATATAAGATCATGTCTGAACACACTTCAGTTTCTTCACAAGAAAAAAGAGACCCTCAACATTGTAAGTTGCAGCTTTACCATTTTATTCAACTTGAATAATTTTTAGTGGCCGGTAATTGCTATAATCCAAGTGTTTTATTTATTTAGTCAGACATTAGCTCTCAAGTTGTGGGTAGAAAGGATATCTCAAGAAGCACAGTTGATGTATGGAAAGAGGTATGAAAATGCTAATTATCAGTCATTGTATGTTTATGGGATTAATGAGTTTATTGGTGTAAATAGTTTTTTTATGTTTTCAAGGAGATTCTCTTTATTATAGGTTTTCCAAACAAGCACACGGAAGGGTGAAAGGAAAGTCAACAATGGTGGTTGCGAACATGGTGTTGGTGCTTTTGAGTTTGTATACTCTCTTATATCTAACTGGTAATATAATTGTTTGAGTCATATTTACTAATTTATCTATACAATCACATCTCTAAAATCTAACAACTTAGAATTTAGTGGCGAATATGAACTGACTATGGATGGCATACATGAAAATTTTCCTCGTCTTTCTTACCATGATCCCATGATGAGAAAAACTGTGAGTTCATATTTGACTGTCATAACTTGATTTCTTTTACCTCCAGATTTCCTATATATGTTAGCTTAAAACATTCTCTTTTGTGCCACATGAAGGTTAAATGTCTTAACATGCTTGGCATTTCCGATTCGCTGCTTCAATATATACTGAGAACTCAACAAATGTCTCTCCTTGGTAACGATTGCAGTTGAAGTTTTTAGCTTCCTTAGCAATTTCTTATTTAAAAAACAAGTGTGTTTTTGTCTCAGCTTATCAACCTCCTCTAGTGATATCTATGAGTCGGCTAATTGCTCAAGTTGAAAAGCCAAACATTGAGTGGCCAAGGACATTTCACAGGCATTCACTCGTAACTCTAAATGCTCTTCTCTCTGTTATGGTTTATGGATCTTGAACTTCTTCAAACATTCTAGATGTCGTGCACAACTTGTGGAGAAGAAAGAATTGTTGAAGACTTGGCTAACTATGATTTCACCCTCGATATCTCGACATCTCTCAATCATGTCTTTTGTGGAAGATATTGTTTCACCACTGTTACATATTCTTTCACCACCATCTTTGAGACCAGTAAGTGCCTATTTCTACTTGCTAACTAGAGGACCTTGTTTATGTATATTTTTAGAAAACCCTAAACTGAAAACAACTAAACCTGTGAGAATGAATTAAAATTTCTTGTCATTTAGCCATCAATGGCAAACTTGCTGCTTATTGCTCCACCTCTCAATTGAAATTGACACTTCCTCAACACATGGGGCTTGTGGATACCAGTTGCAACCATGCTGATTGACTTACCTCAGTTCAGATAGTGTTTGAGTGGGAAGACCATCACATCTTGTTGGGAAAGGAGCGTTATGCTGTGAGGGGGAAAAGGCCAGACATTGGTAACCTAGTCAATTGAACTAGCGGTTTTAGGGTTTGGGTTGATAAATTCACATTGCTTATTAGTTGCATTTATTAATTAGCTTTAATATTAGTATAATTATATTAATATGAGATATTTTATATTGATTTTAGTTATGTTAATTATATTCCTATGCCACAACTACCGGGCAGCATGACCCTTGCTGAGATAGTGACTCTACTGGCCTGCCATGGAAAGGTTATACCTTTTTGGAGCCATAGTTCACTTACTGAGTCAGCACCACCCACCTTTATCACGCTGCTTTTGATTTGCCCTCTATGATTAACTGATTCTTGCCATGGGTTGAAAGGGAATTGATCTGCTTTGGAAGAATTCCCAACTCCACCTGGAAGCCACTGTCCTAACTAAAGAAAAAAAAATCTCATCTTAGGTCTAACCTCTCCTTTTGGTTAGAAATATTTATTATTTAGATGTTCTAGGTTTTGTCAGTTTCTTTTGGTTGATCTCATCTAGGAGGTTAAGATATTTAATCTAGTTTATATTTGTAATTGTCTTATTATAAGTGTATGATAATTTTGGCATATGTTCTTTTTTTTTTTTTTTTTTAATTTATAAGTCGGTTTATTTCCTACTTTGATTGAGTCATTTTAGGATTAGGCTGGTGTCTACAATAGAGACTCCAGTCCCCCATGTTTATCATGTTCACAACAATCACGCCTTATCCCACTAGGTGGGTTCGGCTAATAAAATTTCTTCTTATGAGTTTTCTTTCTCAAAGAGTTTTTGTTCTCTATGTGATAATGCTTGTTTTTTAATGTGAGATTGTGTAACCGTTATCCACATTAAATGATATCTCATAGAGAGTTTTGATCTACTTATGTTCTTCATCACTAAATTTTTCTATTGACAACAAGCAGATTGGTGAGAGGGTTGCTATACTGTATTCGTTTATCCATTTTTAATGAAGCATTTAATTGCTATAGTCTTACTTTTGAAAGTTAATAAATCAATTGAAAGAGGATTAAAAGTGTAGACATGAAAAGGTATCAAAATTTTACTATTTTAGAAAGAGATCAAAAGTTTAAAACTTTGCTTGAGAGATAATTTGTATTGAGAAAATAATATAGTTTATTGTTCTCATAACTCTACTTCTGTTCATTTTCATAAGTTGACTAGTTACTTGCAATGTGGGAATCATCAGAAGTAAAACAATCATATACAAAACATTCATACAGGAGGCTCTCTTTTTTGTAGATACAAAGGCGATCTAATCTTTCATAGTTAATGAAGGCATATGGTATATGTGGTCAATCACAAATAGTGAGGACTGGAAGGCTTCTTGTTGTATTACCTGCCATCATTTTCTGAGTTTTAAAGTTCTTGACAACCTCGTTGTAACAAAATTTAGTGATTTTAACAGCAATTTAATTGTGATGGCTACACAAATAAATTTCTCTTCCTCCCTCTCTTCTTCCTTACATCTCAAGGGTTCACCAATTGCTCCTTTGTTCTTCTTCGGTGTTGATTGGTCCAAGTCAGTATTGGTCCGAACAAATACTCTGGTTTGAAATTTCCAAATCTAGGATAGGTTAGAAAAATTTGTTTAAGTTTGAGTTACATATAGCAGCTTTGATACCTTCATTGTGCGTTTCTGGATAGTGGATCATGATTATGTTTGAGGCATTTCTAGCCTAGCATATATGGCTTGCCCTTGGCCATTCTTAACATTTTTATTGTTCTCATAGTATATTTGTAATTAGTTTGGCGAGAAACGTACTTGTGACTCGAAAGGAATTGGATTTTCACATTTTGTATAGCAGACTACATGAATGCGTGGATTGTTTCCAATACCTCTGGAAATTCTCGCAGTTCACATAGCTATCTAATTTTGTCATTGCATTCTCACCTTCCATTCTTTAAATTGGATGAAATATTATCTCTGTAAGTTTTCAGGTATCATCACATCTTCTATCAGAAAGAGAAAAGGATGACCTATGCCAGCTTGTGGATACTATGGTTTCTCTCTCTATTATGTACAAAAGTTCAAAAGCTGATCCTCCAGAAAAGAGCCATAAATATGGATCTTCAATTGATGTCGTACAATTAACCATTGATCCCCCACTTCATGACTATGCGAACTTTAAGGTCTTTCTTTGTTTTATCTTGGTTGAGTAGTGATTAGTTGGTTTCTCTGTTTTCTAAGTGATAAGTGATAACAACAGGATTATCAGTCTCAACATTTTGTATTATCTGGAGCAATTCAACAAATCTTAGTGCATGAGGTGAGTCCTAGTAAATTCAATATGAGAATGATATATTATTATTATTTCTAACTATTGTTGTTTTTTCTTTTCACATTGCTTTTGTTGCTTAGGCGAATGCTCTAAATAAATCACTATCTCAATAGGTTGCTAATTTAAGGCTTTTATGTAGTAGAAATCTAAATTCGTGTCATAATTTAAGATTTGGGCATAAGAGTTTCCTTTTAATGTTAGAGTTGTTTTAAATTTTTAGAAAAGTTTATTACTTTTTTTTGGGATACAATTTTTCATTATTTTTTATAAATATTTGGTCTCACCAAAAGGGTTAGGATCTTATGTAATTGATTCATCTTATACTTTATAACAGTTTCCCGTCTTTGTGACTTTCAAATGATTTTTGTAGCCTACATTGTTAGCCTTGCACCTTGCCAAATTTTTTTAATGCTTGTGTATTGCATCAAATTCGTATTAGAATTGGATTGGCTTGTTTGTTTCTCTTTAATCCGAGCTCTGAGTGTCCAAGCCCTTAGTTGATTTTGAGCCCTTGATAACATCTTGTACGTCGATCAATTTCTTCCATCCAAAATCTATCACTATTGAGGAAAGATCATGGACAAGACTCCATCTTTGCTTGATTTCTTCCATCCAAAATCTATCACTATTGAGGAAAGATCATGGACAAGACTCCATCTACCAAGCAAAGTTCATTCCTCTATCTCTGCATGCATTAGCAGCAACAACCTCTTACAACATAAGCTTCACCGCCCTTGGGCCCCCTGCCCTTAAGGCCGTCTCTAGATTGTCTTCTTCTCCTATGTTGCCTCAGATGTCTAACCTAGTGCTAGATGCTTGCAATAACTTAAAGCACTCTTAAACATACAGATCAATGACACACCTAGGTAGTCAATGAATCCCACTGTTGTCTTTGTGATTTAGAGATTCCACCTCCCACACTTCCAACCACGAAGGCAACCCCCTTGTCTGTGGTACACTCTATCCTCAAATTACGACGTCGCAACTAACCTCTTGCTTCTTCTCATCACATTATTTGCACCTATATTCCATCGCCTGTCTTTTCATGCTACACTATGTGGTGTGAATATCACCCAAGTTGCCCTCTTTTTAGGTGCCCACCCTTACTAATTGGTTGGTGACCTTAGCTAAACCTTTTTTAAAATTGAGAACCAACCTTGCTTGACCCCTCTTGCATATGAGTGATTATGCCCACATTATTGCTTAAAAAATGATTCCTTGCATGATTATTCCCATTGTTACAACCACTTGATGTGTCCCTAAATGGCTACTTCTAGCACTTGCTGCCATGGTTCATCGTTGCATCTAACTCTCCAACTATAACATTGTCAAACACAATTCCTTTCTGACAAGTCACTTCTCCTTGCTTGGGATGAATCCTTGGCCTCTCCCTCTCAGGTAAAAAGGTCAAGGGGGTAGCCATATCTAATTAAAATAAAATAACAAAGTAAAAGTGAAATCTAGAGAGAGAGAGAGAGAGAGAGAGAGAGAGAGAGAGAGAGAGAGAGAGAGTTTCTACAAAATGAAAGG
>JBAMIE010025956.1:0-19225 GCA_037177295.1 Kaempferia parviflora
ACACGTGGCGGCCCCATTTATGGCAGATATGGTGCATTTATGACAGATGACGCATGATCCTGACCGAAGAACCGAGGGGGCATGCCATGAATCTCCCATAATTAATGACCATTGCGGTTCCAGAGACGGTGCAGAACATGGGACACATGTCCATCCACGATGTACCCGGTCGACCAATTGGTCCTATTAAGGAGAATCGCCAACAAATATGGTCCAGTCAGTCGGACTTCCAGTCTCCTTCGACTATAATTGAGGGGGAGGCTTATGATGTGGAAAGGACGGAAGGGTCGCCAAAGGTCCCAGACGCAGTCAGCAGGATAGCCAATACTAGGGACAATGTGGCAAACGGCGTGGGCCCAGCAGGCTGCCCGACCCTCGAGCTCGGTCGGCCAGCCCACTCACGGGTCCTCCCAGTCAGACGGCCACAAGAGCGCACCAGCTCGCACAGTTCACCTGATAGAGCAGGCTGCCCGGTCAGCCAACCCACTCACCGGCCCTCACAGCGGAGGCAATGGAACAGCTGGGAGCCCCGCCCAGTCGTATGGTCTGTTATCAGGGACAACATTCCACCTACCCTTTTTGGCGCATAGCAAACCGTTTGTAAGAATGTCAGGAGAAGCAAGCGGTGCACCGTACGGAGCGTACCCGTGAAGCTCCCATCCCTGACAACGGTACAAAACGGCATGCCCAAGTAAGGTAATGTGTCAGAGTGTCAGAGGCGGCTTACCCTTGTATGGTAATGTATTGATATGAGTGCCAAGGGTTAAGCCCCCTTTATAAATAGGGGTCCTTTGGCATCCGACGAAGGTATGCGCACATATTTACTACTCACCTATAGTTATTCTCCTCTCCTCGAGATCACCCCCTGACTTGAGTATCGGAGTACCAGAGTTGGGGGACCCCTTTCCTAGCCTGATCTCTAACGTTTGTTGGAGTTTGTGTGAGTACTTGTCAGTGCCGGGAGGACAAAGCGCCACACGTCCGATCGATCAACGCTCAGTCCACTTGCAATCCACCTCAGTATTATGTCACTTAGGGCTATCCGTCCGGTCTTAGACAGGATCAAAGTTGGTGGATGATGGGAATAAAAAACTGTAAATATTTTTTAAAAAAAAAGTAGAGTCTAATTGTTTTCTTAAAAAACTTTCTTCTAAGTATATTTTTTCTAAAAATAATATTTATGATTTTGTGAGACATAACCAATGACGTTCATCATATATATAATTTTATTACTTTATACATTCATTATGGGAATCTATGGGTATTTAGTGTTAATTTTTTAATTTTTTTTAGGGTTTAGAATTTATGGTTTAGAATTTAGAGTTTAATATTTAAGCTAAAGGAAATGATTTTTTTTTTAAAAAAAAAAAATTTAACACTAGAAACTCACGGATTGTTCATAGATGAGTGTGCAATGTAACAAAACTATATACTCTGTACACCAAAGTATTCATAAGCATGTAATGTTAATTTTTTAAAGGCTTATAATTTAGGATATATGGTTCGATGTTTAGATTAATGGAAGAAGTGATTTAAAAAAAAAAAAAAATTAACACTTTATACATCTGAATGATCAACTCACTTGACTTGCCAAACCTTCGTCCCCTCTCGAATGACCAATTCATGCTTAGAAAGTGTTGAGGAAGCTTAGCAATTTATCGCTTGACATACGTTATCTGTTAGGGATTGATGTAGATGGTCTAGAAGATCATCCCTCAACGGAGGAGAAACATATAATAAGGCCAATCCTCACACAACACAATTAGTTTAAAATCATTGGCATATTTAAATAAATTTATTCATGTATGATAATTTAAACACAATTAAAAATATATAAATAAAATAGGACATGCATGCTAATTGGATAGTTTACATGGTTTAAACATCTTACTTCTACTTTAAGGCCTTTAAATTTCACTAATCATCTCAACCAATGATTACTAATAATTAAAATATATCCTCTTTAGATAATGAAAATGTAAAGACTAGGAGTAGTATGCTATCAAGAGCTTTAGTTGATGTTTTGGGTCTTTATCCAACTCTTTGGATACCTTGAAAAAATAATAAATTCAGTTAATCTTATTAATTAGTCCTGATCGGCTGATTTGACCTTATAGAAAATTTTCATCGACTATCAGGATAAATCGGGAAGTATTCACAACAAGTGGTCCAGAAGCCTAGTATCTCTGCAAATGTGTTGTAGCTGAGAATTATATTATGGTATTTGGAAGATAACTGAGTACTTTTACACAGTAGTCTCTATTTTAGAGGTGAAATGAAATGCATTTTAAAAATTATAAGCCGACAACTGTTAGGGGTATTTAGTAGGTGGATTTAAAATGTTGGAATGAGAATGAAATTTGATATTTTAAAAGAAGCGGATACATAAACACTCTTCTAAATTTATAAAATACCATGTTTACCATTTTAAAATCTAATATGACAATATTAAATGATGTTTCGTTAAAATTTTATCTTCGTAATTATTAAATTCATATATTATATTTGTTAGTTATATTTTTTTGCATTTTATTTTTTTAAGATCATATTCAATCACAATAATAAAATTTTACTATTTCAAAAGAAAAAACTCATTAATGGCAGAATTTTAAATTCCAAATTATGTAGCTATAATATTATACGCGATCGACTCGGAGCATTATTTGGGCGGGAAACCCTTCCTCCGCTCCTTCCCTCGATCTCAAGTTGATTCAGTTACAGCGCGTCACCTCCCTTCACCGCCTTCATGGAAAAGTACGCCGTCCCCTCTAGGCGACTCCTTAAGCCTCGATTCAGGTACTCCTAGCCATCCGTCGTCGTCTTTCTCCGGCGATCTCTATTTCCGTGCTATTTGAGCAAGTTTTATAGTAGTCGGGCTCCTTTTTCAATTCGCTTTGACGGGGATTTGGTCCTTTTGATTCTTGAAGGCCAAGATGGACGCGTATGATACCAGAGATAGAAGGAAGGATGTCTCTTAGTTATCGTCGTGAAGTTTCTGCAATTTTTCATAATTCGTTGGCAGAGGTGATGTAGCTTTCTTCCCCTGATGGCGAGGTTTAGTCTTCTGATATTATTAATTTTTGCACTTTATTTTGCCTCATATTTTGCGTTACATCTAAATCTTGCGTTGGATCTAATTTTTGAGTATCTACTCTTCTGCGTGTTTTACTCAGGCTAGGATTTTTGAGCATGATTACGTAATCGAACCCGAGAGCTGTGCTACTTTTGTACGTACACCTTGGTCTGCCATTTCTACATTGAATAAGATTTTGGTCAGTTCATGTATATTACCGACGGGATTGCATTTTCTCAGTTAGCACATATGGCCAATGCTGCTTATCCATCGAGCTCTTTTTCAAGGTCTATTTATCTTTTTCTTCCATTTCGTTAAACTCAATTTGCACCATAGTGGGCCATTCTTTGGTTTCATCTACTGGAATTCTGCTTCCTGAAATGTGGCTGCTTGCAAAATGTTGTTATGGTGTCATGATTCGGCACTTTCTCTGATATCAACCATGCTAATCACTTGCTTAATTATCTGGATGGCTTCAAAGTATACTCTAAGATATATTTTGTTTAATGAGGTAATTGACTATACATTATAATGAACGAGGAACATGAGATTGCTAAAGTCGGTTGATTTCAAAATAGCATGCTAAATGCTAAGCTTCTATTTCAAAGAGAAGAATATCTTATAAATGTTGTGTTTTAGAGCGTACTTAACTTTCTGAACCTTCACATGTAACTTTCTGGACCTTCACGTGTAACTGCCTATTTATCTCTTATGGCATTTTCAAGAATGCCAAACTATGTTATCCTCTTAAAGTGTTAAAACATTGGAGTCAATATCTTCTTAAGTATTTCTTTGAGCATGCACGTTGCAATCTCTATAAGTGCATGATTTTCCAGAGATTAATCTGGTAACACATCAAAGGATGCTGTATTCACTAAGTTTAAATTGTCTGAAAACGTTAAGAGGAGGGAGGAGTGTGTGTGGTGGTGGATTTCAGGCCTTTAGGGAATATTAGGTCCTTCTTACATTAGATAACAAGGAAAAAGGATAGTCAATCTGATTCATAACATGACCTAGCTTTCTCATTGCATGACCAATTCTAAGTATTCAATAATATACAGTAATGTGATCCTTCTAAATATGTAGATGCTTTATATTGAACATCAAAATTCAATTTTCTTATCTTCCTCATGTATAAATTCAATCTTGATGCAAACACTTCACTTCTACTAATGTTCATATCTTCTTGTTTGGTTACGACTAGCATTATATTGATTTGTAAATTTCATTACTTCTTTTTGCTTTGTATTGGCTTGAATGATCAGTATTGCTTGATTATCATGGAAGAGAGTATTGACTTGCCCATGCTGCTTTTACAGGCAAGGGATTTCAGGACTTGAATTTGATAACAAGGTCGCTATTGATATTCTATAAAAGTTTGAATTACATTTATTCTGTAAACAATTACTTTCTCGTCTTATTAAATTCAGAATTCTCTTTAGGCTCTGACTTATGTTGTTTAGGGTGTCTGTCTTGTATGTCTATCTTCTTGCTTAGTTTTTTAGTGAACTGTGATTTCCTGCTTAGATGAATGAACTGGAGGATGCCGATGGTGATATGAATGATCCTATTCGGAAATGGAAAACAAAAGAAAAAGTTACTGGGGCAAGATATAAATATACAACAGCCAAACACAGACTCACTTTCCCCAAGCTCCAAAAATTCACTAATACAATAGACAAATATCACTTTCATTTGCATTAACTTATATCAAATTTTCTTTTCCAACTCATGAATTTTGTGGATATTCAAATTTATGATTGTAAATGCACTTCAATTCACTTTGTGTGTTAACTGACTATTGAGTTATATTACTTGGTGAGCTCAAATCAATAATATAATCTTGGATCTTCAACACTTCATTTTGTAGTACAAGTTGTAGATTTTTGTAGATTGTGCTGTTAGGATCATAAATATATGACCATATCTTGTCCCTTTTTAGTAGCACTTTGTTTTACATAAAACTTAGGGGAAAAATCAAAATGGCACTCCTTATCTTTCTTATCGTCAAAAGGTGACCTATATTGAAAAAAATATTAAAACAACATCTCATCCTAAATTTAATATAGTATAGTAACCGTGCGCTAGGGGGATAGTGTCTTTTAATTTTTAGAAGTATTTTATAGCACTTATGCAACAGAGACAAAATATTTAAAAACTAATTTAAAAGCAGAGTAAAGAAATACTATACTATAATTTAATGTAGTTCGGAACCCCAGGTTCATGCTATATGGATCTTCAATGTTATTCTATAATGACAACATTACCATTGTATTCAATTTGCTTTCATTTTGTAGGGAATCTATCTTGCCTCGGTAACAAAATCAGGATGCTTGACAGTACATGACTTCGAAACATTATACTGTGCAATATATGGTCCAACTCCAAGTAAGCTTTTATTCTATTAGAAACATAATCTGCCCTAAAATAATTTAGTACAAGGTTATACTTTTTTTTTGTGGTGTGTTTTATGATTATGTTGGTAATTGTGCACACATTTACATATTAGAAGGAATCAGTTTAACAAATCAAAGATTATTCTAATTTGTGACTACAACATAGAAGGAATAGAAAACTTTAGGTTTTACGAAGCAGAAAAAGAAAACAGAGCTAGCTATTAATTTGTTTAATAAATTATGATGTGTTTCATGTAAATTAATTCTTAAAAGATGAATGTATATTATTTATCTTCTACTCAGCTTTTTAAAGTTAAGTTTTATATTCCCTTGATGTAATCAATCATGGTTCAACTAGATGTTGATTGGGACTAATATTTTTTGTGTTGCTTCTCTCAATTATTATTTGTAGATTAGGCTGAACATAATCCATTTTGTCATTTGCTAAGGTCAATTGGTGAATGGGGCAAAAGATTTGGTCCATATTTCCAAGAACATTGAATTAGATTCTATCCGGTGGAATCCAAATGATCAACATGAGGTTTGCTTGTTATTTATTCCAAATAGGACTGATTTCCCATTACTAAAATGAATAACATTCATTAATATATTCTATTAGATATTTTTCATTTTTTGATCTATAATTTCTCTTTCCATGTGAAAGTTACATAGTCAAGTATAGTAAACACATGTGCAAAATTGATATAAATATATCTTAATTGCTTGTTCCAATTAATTTCAATTGTTTCTTTTCGTCACTCAAAAAGTCTATTTCCTTGCCTGAGATTATGTAAAAGCGTTTAATGCTCCTTTGTATTTACACGATGGATTTGCAGTTCATATACTAGCAGCAATGGTGTGTTGAGCATAGTGTACATGAATGAGAATATATTGGTTCTCTGCTAGTCATCTATGCAGACTAGATTTTTTTTTTTTTTTGTACTTTTTTTGCAGTTCTATCTTTATTGAGTAAATTTTGTGTCATGATAAGTTGCTCCTTTGTGCACTGCTGAGCAAATATTTCCATCCAAGTATTTTTATTTACAGACGTGAGGCAGAATTATCTTCCCTAATCCTTAATCTATTGGATACAAGAGAACATTTGTAGATATTTGTTTTTTGGCATAGTTAGTTGATGTGCAGCTACACATTAATATATGATTAATAGAAATATATTGATTTTACTTCAATGACTAGTGGTTTAACACATTCTCAGTTCACTTTTATGGTTGCATTGTCCTAACTATTTTGCTTTTCTTTTCTAGGTGGTTTGTGTTTCTAGACAAAACAATAATATTTTGCTTTTTGATATCATGTATATCTCACCCGATCCAGTGCAAGTAAGTTTACTGGATCATTAGCTTATATTTTACCTTATATGTGCGTTCAACAAAATTTTGTATCACACATTTCAAATCTAATCTTTCAATCTGTTTAAAATGATCCTCATAAGAGAGTTTTCTTAACACAAATTCCCTGTATTTCCTTTATCTGTTAAAATTTCATAGATATTTGAAAGTATTGTAGCAAGTCATCCTTATTTATATTCCAAATTTTTTCTTGTGCCTCGTACATTCTAATCCTTCTTTTTATTTTCCTTTTAAACAAAAAACTAGGTACTATGCTGCAAGCGTCACACTAATGAGCTCTCCAATGGATTATCTGATGTATTGTTTGATTCAGCTAATAAATCAAGGTTAATGAAATTATAAAATGTAAATACTGATGTTTACTTGTTTGGAATATTTGTGTTCAATAAAAGGTCAACTGAAAAAAAAAAATTGATTCCATTATTCGCTTATACATTGCATTCACATTGTTATCATTTATAGGAGTGAATATATCAGTCATTGATTATTAGAGAGAACATATTATCCATATCTATTTTATCCAACAAAATACCTAATGACATAATACCCCATGTGAACTAATACCTATATATTTAAACATTCTCCCTCTAGCCAAAGCATAAATATTGATCAATGTCTAATTTGTTACACAAAATAGGAAAATAAATAAGAAACTTAGCAAAGCTAATGCAAAGGCAATACATTGTTGCAGTTAAGAGATTAACAACAAAATGCTTTGTATTGAAGTTGAGGACTTGATTTGACCTTTAGAGAAGTGCAAAATCTTTTTGGAGACATTCTTCTTTAACTCTTCCTCATTAAAGATATAGAAGAAATTTGTGTAAATGAAAAGTGACAAACTGTGAAGGGTTCTAATGAAACAAGATAAATTAGGATTCCACCATGTGATATAAATGATGAGAAAATAACATGAGAAAAATTGAGAGAAGTCAAAGATTACTAAAAGAAAGATGTTAGAGAAGAGACTAAATAAAGTTTTGATGCATACTCATGAAAAAAGTAAAATTATATTGCAAAGATAAAAGTGACTGAACTATCTTTTGAAATTGCAAGTAATAGAGAAATTGATAAAATTGTTATGTACAAAAAGTGAGATTAGAGTTCCAATATCTACTTTGAGTAAGAATAATTACTGGGATAGAAGAGTTTGTCTTCATTTAATTTGTGAAAGGGAAAATCTGTCATGAAAGACAAAGTAAAAAAAAACTGTTGTTCACTTTGACTTTGAGATTTTGGAAAAGAGAAAAAAATTATTCTTTTAAAATCTGAAAAGCAATTGACATAAATTAAGATGGCTAAGGAAATTGAAGCTATTATCACTGTAATTTGACTTAATGCAAAGAGGAAACAAGATGATCCAACTTAAGATGAAAACTTTCCAAGCTGAGCTGAGCTAAGCTGGGCTCTTTTAGTTCAACTTTGTTTGTTGGAAAGAGGAATGTTTCTGAGAGGTCAGTACTCCCTATTTTGTTGCAAAAAACCATTTGTTGGGCTTGGGTTAGACTCACTCTGTTTGAATCCCACCAAAGTTGTTTTTGTTGTAATTTATTTAAATGTTTTTGCTTAATTATTTTGTACACAGCTAAAAGATTAGATGAGGTTAAAGAGGGACAAAAGTGGAGGTTTTGGAG
The DNA here is from genome assembly GCA_037177295.1 of Kaempferia parviflora. Taxonomy (NCBI): domain Eukaryota; kingdom Viridiplantae; phylum Streptophyta; class Magnoliopsida; order Zingiberales; family Zingiberaceae; genus Kaempferia; species Kaempferia parviflora. The sequence continues at coordinate 8,471 of JBAMIE010025956.1, forward strand.
TTAGAAAGGCACATGAAATACCCATAATTCAAGGGGATACATGTGATACTGCCTTACTTGTTTTGTGATAATATAATGATCCTGTGCTTCAATAATTTTGTGTGTTTCAAATAGAAAGAACATTATTAAATAGCTTCACTTGTGTTGGTTAATATTGTGATCTTTTTGCTTTTGAATTTCTTCTTGTAGGTTGTTTGCTTCTTGTCTAGATGGCAATGTTTATGTTTTGGATACACGATCGAGCAATTCTCAGTGCCTCATGCTTACAACAGATCCACTAAGAGAAATTAATAGTATTGCACTATACCTGCAAGATCGGGTTTGTGTCCTAAATTCAACCTTAGTTCTCAACAATTATGTGCATATTTGGATGGATTTTGGATTAGACATTAGGCTATTTTGTGTTCACCATTCATAACTTGTTGGCTTTTCCTAGAATTAGTTGATGAGACATTCTTATCGAATAAGTTTCTAAATCTTATAATATTTTCTTTTTAATTTTGATTTGCTTGTAGTTGATCACTATGAGCTAGAAGATTACAATGTTTTTTTTTTTATTTGCTAAAACTAACATGGTAGCATGGCAAACATTGTCTTGTGGTATTTTAACTTATTTTGTTAGCATAATAAGCCTTTGATATTAGTTTGGAAGAGTACCATCACATCTTAGTTTTGAGTCATTTTACACTCAGTATGAGTTGACATAATTTGGTGCATCAACATGGACTAATCCCACCCTTTATCTCCCCTTCATTTTTTTTTTTTGGTTTACTTTTGAGAAGCAAGAATGTAGTATTTCAAAAGCACTTTAGAATTTCCAAGAAAAAAAATAAAGAAATATAACAAACATTTCAACTTATAGAACATCTTATGAGTAAATACTATTGGTACGATTGTCCGCGGGTCAAGTTTACCAATTTGAGTAAGCTTAAGTTTTGATGTTTGACAATATATGGGAGATTGCAGGTGCAATTATTCATTTTGGAGATTGACGGTCAAAGGTTAACCAGAAATCAAGTAAGTCAAGGTTGACTAGATATTTGACTAGGAAAGTTTTAACCGGAGGTTAGGCAAGGACAAGACCAACTAGAAGGTTGGTAGAAGAAAGAAATCCAGTGGATCAATGTTTTACTGTGAGAAAGTGATTGAAACAAGGCAAATGAAAAGTCGCACAAGGAGAAAAATTTAAGTAGATCAAAGGATTGACCGAACACTTGGTGACAAAGTCTTAATAGGTCAAGATTGATCAGATGTTAGGCAATGAGAAGTTTCAATAGGTCATTGTTGAACGGATGTTGGATAGAATTGAGTTAGGCAAGTTAGGGTGGGTCAATCGATCAAGTGATCGATTGAGCCAGGCCCAATCAATTAGTTGATTCATTAGGGCATCGTCACAAGAGCACAGAATAGTTCCTAATTGATCAGGAGATCGATTGGGTCATTCTCAATCGATTGGGGTTGGATTTCTCGCGGCAACGCGAGGATAGGAGGAATCAATTGGTCAATCGATTCCAAGGGTTATCGCAAGAACACAAAAGCATTCTGGATCGATAAGTTGATCGTTTAAGTCTCCCTAATCGATTGGTCAATCAATTGGAAAATGACTGTTGTGTAGGTTAACGACTAGATCTGACGTGATAATCGATTGGGGGGTAAGGCCAATCAATTGGGAGCCCTAGATCGTGAAGTATAAAGGCGTCAAGTGAAGATTCAAACTGAGAGCTCGCACATGATTCTTTTTGCCAATTCTTGGGAGTTCTTGGATCAAAGTGCTATTGTATTTCCAAGCATCAAGAGGCAGATTTGAGCAATAAGAGAAGAAAGCAAGCTAAGATGTCACCGTGTAATCTCGTGTAAGATTTTATTGTATTTGTTCTTGCTCTTCTTCGTGTATTGTTGTATTGTGAGCTCGTACGAGGTTTCTCCACCTCCAGAGTGTTTATGAGAAGGAGCTCTTTCATAGTGGATGTGTGAAAGAGGGCTAGATCCTTGAATTAGTCACCTCATCTTGAGGCAGATACCAAGTAAATCCTTGTGTTAGCATTGGTGGAGTTTTCACTTCAAGTTTCCACTGCAAATCATCTTCAATGAAGCGAGACGAGCTATTCAACCCCCTACCCTCTAGCTCCGGGTGTCCCAACAAGTACATCTTAATTCCTAGTTGGTTTATATTGATTACTAAAAAAACTTGCATTAGGAGCATTAGCTTTCGCAATATTTGATTTAGATAAAAAATTCTATTACCTGATTTCGAGAATTGATTAGTATCTTTTGGTACGCCCAAAAAATTCTAGTTTGTATCAATTCAAATAAATGACATTATGTCATTGGTGCCAGCATAGGTTTTTTAGTACCAACTAGACAAGTTCATATTGATTTATGTTATCTCTTTATATGGTTTTTTGTACTAAGGTTTGTCGTGGGGATGCTTTATGTTGGCTATAATCTGAATCTGTACTTGTGAGTCATGATTAACTAACTCCACATGCAATAGCTGTTGGCTAATCCCTTTTGGGAGCAAAGCCTAAGTGTCTATTGACAAGAGTTATTCTTATTAAGTATGTCTTCATTCTCTATTGCTACTAGAATGAAATCTGCTAATAGATGGATGCATAGATGAGGCAGGGAATGTAACCTTATTTAAATTATTCCAGAGTCTAAGTTAACTATGGAATTTGGGCCTTGTTTTATGAAAGAGTTCATCTCGGGAGTCAAGATTATCAGGGTGGTAATAATCATATATGGGTTTATTGTGGTTTTGTTTTGCTATTTAGTGATGAGTAAATTTTTCTATATATAGGTTGTATTAGGAGCAGGGAAACGTGGATTGATTCACTCTTGGGATCTTCGTGGAGGGCGACCATCACATGCTTTTCAAAGTCACAATCAGGTTAGAAGCAAATATGTAGAAATGTCTTCGATGATTCAACTTGTCTTCTGAAAAATATGTTTCCACTGTTGCATCTCGAACAATATTCCTGTTTATATATTCATATTTTGCCTTTCCAAAAATAACTTTTTCTGTTCAACCCAAACATCAAACTTCTCTGAGATACTTCAATTGGTTCTATATATGTTCTTGTTATGTCATATATGACAGAACATATTTCCTAATAGTTGATAGCTACCAATGGTTGATGTTGTCCAGTTTTCTTAGCCCCAACCACCCCTTTGGTAAGTAGGTCACTTTGAAATTATCAAAATATTTGAAGAATTTTGTTGTTCAGAAAAAAAGTGCACGTATAACCTAAAATACTATGAAATGTTGCATATTAATAGTTGCCTTGAAAAGATATGTACTTTAAAATTTATCATGCAAAGAACAAATGCCAAAGTATTTTGTGGTTTTTCAAGTCGGATTCATTTATATTTTTAGAATGACTCCTTTTTTTCCCAGTTTCACTATATCATCTTAAATTTCTCCCTTATTGAATCATTTCCAAGAGTTCTATCTACCCTTTACTATCCATAAAGGTATATGTTGAGCTGGAGAAAATCTCATCTTTGAAGGTATAATAACAAAATGATTTATGTTCATCTCTGTTCGATTTAATACTCTTTGTTCCAACAATTTTGGATGTTAATGTTATCAACGCCCACTGAAATAATGTGTAAACTTGTCATATGTGGAAGACATGACGGCACAACTCTCTACATGTTTAGCAGACATTAGATATGGTACATGCCACAATATATCAACCTTTAATTAAATTCAAATCTGGTTGAATATCCAATAATTTAATGGATCCGAACAAATGTTGATCAGATATAGAAGAGTTGATGCTTAATGAAAATGTTACTCCAAACTCCCAAGTCAATTATAGTCCCTGTAATGATATTTTTCACTACACTCATAATGAATGGCTTTAGCATATCTAGTTCTCATCATTTTTGGTGTATGTCTTTTTCGACGTCATTTTTTTTTGTAGGAAAACTATTCTCTGAACTTAGACTTCTTATGCAGTGTAGTCATGAGGCAATTTGCTGTTTATTTTGGTATAAAAATATGCATACCGGAGATATATCCATTAAATCCTCATATTATTCTGGAGAATCTATTCAAGATAACCATTGTTCTTATAGCAGAAAGAAAGGTTAAACACTTTCGTTCAATCTTTATACATGATACTTAAAGTTAGCTACCTTAAATCACTTTTGCTTTATTCTTGATCTCAATGCACGATGCTGCCTAAACATTGTGCTTATGGCTTGTCACTGTTATGATGCTCGTGTATCTTGTACCATGTTGTCACATGATCATGCCAACGTGTAGAATCCTTCAATTCAACTTGTGCATCCAGTTTCAAATATATTCTGAGTGAAATGTAATTTTATTAACTTGCAGGCACAAACACACATTGTTCCAAAAGAAATCCACAGCATCAACATCAATCCCTCTTGTTCCGATCAGTTAGCTTTCCATATGGTTGATGGCTGGTAACTCACATTGGCTTAAATAGCGACTTTATGTTATCAGCTCTTGGAATTTGCAACATCTTCCCTTATTTTCTGTTCTATACAGAAAAAAGGCTTTCATTTTTTTTTTTTTGATCAAATTCCTCGGTTGGTTTCCTACAGGTCTGGAGTTCTCGATCTCAGGAATTCTGTTGTGACGCATGTGCACTGTCCACCTGCTGACTTGTAAGTTCATAAACTTGTGCCCACACAATGCACTTTTTTTATTGCATTATTCCCCATTGTATGATGCTCTGATATTTTTGTTGTGCGAATAGAGATGGAACAGATATATCAACACACTCAATTATGAGAAGACCCGCTTGGTTTCCAACATCCTCGGTATGTTTTCCAGTAATTACAAGATGACATCCTCACTTTGTCGTCAGAAATCCTTTTAGGAGGCCACATGGGCAACTGATAGTTTTAGTCAGCCTGATCTGTTGAATCTAAAATCCATCCCATGAGATGTCTTCAATTAAATGACTAAAAACTGCATTCAATTAATTGGTTATTACACGGTATTGTTAATTTGTTACCGTTTTTCTTGGATACAACCATGATTAGAACACTCAACTCGTCCATTAATTATCTTGTCTTCAGATTTACGCAGTCGGATCTGATAAGGGATTGTATTTGTTGGACTTCTTTCCAAGCAAAGACTCAGCATGTCATGTGGACTTTGAGTGAGTTCTATTGTTTATTTATTTATTTTTGGGAGCTCTATTCATAAAATAAAGATGATCTTTGAAATTCCGTCAAATAGTTACCATAACATTTTTACTGGAAAAGACATTTAATATTGATTTTTCATCAGATTCTTATCATATCTTTCTTTTCATTGCCAGTCCAGAAGCAAGGAATAATTCTCAAGAATGCAGTAGAATTTCAGAAAATAAATATATTCCTACATCACAAAATATATTAGTTTGTGCTGTTCATCCCCTTAATGATGCCATAATTGCTGGGACTAAGGTAAATAATCTGCAAAACAAAAAAAAAATAATATGTTGTTTAAATTTGAATTGTTCACTTTGTGCCCTTAGCATAATTTATTTATTAATTTTTTATAATGTTTTCCTTCGCAGCAATCCTGTTTAATGATGGTATCTCCAAAGCATAAGGCTGACAATGAAGATTAAATGCTACTACTACCTGAAAATGGTAACACATTGAACATGGAAATTAAAATGTGAAGACCAAATGGAGTTTTTGAGTTGTCAATGTGTTAACCAGGAGTTCTAACATTCTGCATGTTTGTTTACTGCAAAGTGCATGATCCTAAAAAGGGAAGCGAGGAGCCACTTTGACAAAGCCAGTGAGAGTCAATCTGATCCGATAAGTAGAACCAAGAGAAAAGTCATCTGCTTTCAAAATTAGTCCGACTAAATTTAGATATTTGAATTGTTAAAAAAAATAGTGCCAAGACATGATAGACTTTTTTTTGTTATAGTTACACTAATTTTTTACATCTGAGTTGTTAGGATCCTTATAAAGTTCTTCAAAGAGAAATTTATTGATAAAAATGCATTATCATCAAAACTGGAATTCAATTGAGAAATTTGCATGCTGCACAAGTACAATTGGTTTGGATGAGCTCAATTTTTTTTTAACCAAACTTTTATGAGATCTTACCGTGTCTGTAAGTAATCTAACATCAAGCTTTTTAAAAAATATATTGTAATATAATTTAAAATGGATGTAAATGATTGATTGATAACAAAAAAATTAGAAATAAAGTTGTTAAAACTAATATTGAAGAGAGATCAAAATTTACTATTTATCTTAAACAAAAAAAAAAAAAAAGCAAAACCTTCGTCTCATTTCCAATCACAACAGAACTATAGACATAATTATTCACCTCAAACAACATAATGAATACAAATGTTTATTATTTTTTTCAAAATTTAATAAATGTTAAAGTGCTTTCTAAATTATTTATTTTATCATCAAAATATCTTCTATCAAACATTAATTTTATCTATTTAATCTTTTTAAATCATTCATTTATTAAAGAAGAGGGGTACATTGATAATAAAATAAAATTTGTAAAGATATTTTTATGCAAATCCAATATTATAGATATTTTTTTAAAAAAACTGATCTTCCAAAAATAAATAAACTACTCGAATTTTTCTTTTACTTTAAGTTAGAGATATTTTATTTTCTCTTTATCAAAAGTGATCCTAAATTAAGTTATTCATTTATAATTAGTTTTTTAAGAACTGATGCAGGCATTTATTCTGCCACTGTTTAGTGTTTAATATATATTTCAAATTTGATTTCTCAGAGTTCCTGTATTGTAGTATTCAGAGGGTTATCATTTAATATTGTGAAGGTTGCTTGTATAAATAAGCAGGGAAATGAGAGATAGAGTCCACTAATCAGCCATTTCCAACTCTTAATAAATTAATTATGACAATTACTTTTCCCAGAAATTACCGAGAAAATGAAGGATTTCTATCCCCCAAGGTAACAACAATGAAGGAACACAAAATGCACAGACGCACAAAGATATATATACAACAAAAATTCAAGAGGAAAAAATTTGTAACCATCAGTTCTTCATTGTTGCAGTAAATAAGAATCCCCCCTGGGAATTAACACTTGACAGAGAGAACTGAGTTGGAACATCGAGTTGATGTTTGGGCCAATAAGCAAGAATATCAAGCTTAGCACGTTGATATAGTCAGTAACAGCTTAGTTCCACTACTGTGAAGACATTAGAAATGCTACCCTGTGAAATAGATTTTGCAAAGAGAGCATGCATTAGTAAACTTAGCTCAGAAGACAAGACTATAAAAGTAAAAGAAAAGATTGTTACCTATGTTCCCAAATATTCCATTATCCATAGGTCACTATTTGTAAGTTCGCCCAAGTCAAGAATTGGGCTTGGACAATTGAGTCCAGAAATATCGGGAGGCAAATCATATTTATCAGGACCTGTGAAGAATGATTCATCCAGGGATAGATGCACGTCTCCATTGATTGGATGTAGATTTAGATTTGATGTTAGGAGATGCTCATATGAATTATTCTCGGCAGGGTTACTGCTTCCATTATTCCTTACTCCATGACTGATAACAGACATTTCGTTCTGCTGCGTATCGTGCATGTTACTGAAACCCCTATAAAATCCATTTTCAGCTCCAGTATTAATTACTGTATCATTGTACAACTCATTATCAGGAACTCCTGGGCCCAGCAATGGTTGCCTACCAATGTACATGTTCTCTGCAGCAGCATTAAGAGGGATGCTCAAATAATCGACAACCCCAGATTCCAACATGAGATATTGGCTCTGAGAAACTGTCTCTGGATGCATTGACCTTGCATCAACACAAGAGTCCTGGTTCGTATTTTGTGGATGTTGAGCCAATAATGTTGTGTCTGTGCCATTCCTGTCTGGAATAACAGTTCTTATTTTCTTTGGTCTTCCCTCATTCGACATAGGCATCTGCTTGTCAGTAGATGCAACAGCTTCATGATGTCTTTTTGGATTTGCATGTTCATTTGTTTGCTCTGTGCCCTGATTAAGTTGATTAGGAGTTCCAGCAGGACTAACTTCCTTCAAAGTTGTTACATTCTCTATACAAGCTTGTGTGTCACTCTGCATATTTTGTCCACCATCTTTGGATGAAGTAGATCCTCGAGCATCTTCAAGGCCATCAACAGCATACTCATCGTCACAGCTGTTTGTCTCCTCCCTTTGTTCCTCATAACCACTATGTTGTGTTAGATCAGACATGCCATTTCCACTGCTAAGCTGATTGACAATCATCTCTTCTCTATCAAGAACTCCCAACCAAATAGAGCTCTCTTTGGCACTCATCTTATCCTGCAAGGACTTTGACTTCCGCACATGAGTTTTGATCTTTCCAATATTAGGAGACATGTGTTTTATAACTCCTGTTAGTACCCCGACTTTCCAAAGTTTCTTCAGATCATGCGGTTTTTTGTATGGAGGTGCTTGGCCCTTGGGTAAGTTCAAAGCTATCCACCAGTCTTCATTGCCGGAGGGCCACCAAGGCGGTGGAACATGCTTCTCCAATGGGTATTTTCGCTGTGGAGGCTCACAATGTTGCATCAGTGATGATAGGAGAGAACCTAGTGTGGCATCTTGGAGATCCATCAGAGTATGATGATTTCTATCCCCACGTTTTTGTGCATTCTGTGCTTCAGAGTGTTCTGCTTCGTACTTGGCAATGGCAGCAGGCCCATTCTTGTCAAACTTAACCTTCTCCTTCCACCAAGCTCTTATATTGTCTGAAGCACCACTTATAGGTTTTCCTTTATCGGGAATTATTCCATAGACAAACCCACGGGCGTTACACACTTCCACCAACTTTAACATATACTTGAGAATCCCATCTTGAGCTCTGGACATCTTTTTCCTAAGAGCCTGGTCTGATGTGTGCTTTGCTTTAGACTTCTGGGCATCAAGCTTTTCTTTTTCCTTGATTCTCTTAAGCTTAATCTTATCTTTCCACATTCTTCTTGCCAACTCCTCTGGTTCGATTTCTTCATCACTGACATCATGCTCATTCAGATTGCCACATTGAATACCATCGACCTCAAAATCGGAAGCATCACCTCCAAAGTCCTGAGTTACTATTGCCAGATGATCCATAATCTCTCCTTTGAAGCCAACAAAAAAGTGTTAATCTTCTCCAAGAATGACACCTTAAGAAGATTGAGATCCAGAGAAAAGAAAACTAACAAAACAAAATCTTGTTTCGAGCATCTAACAGAAAATCTGAAAAGGGGAGGAAAATATATATGGTTTTACAGAAGCACAAACCATTAAGAAAAAAATATGTTCATGCCAAATTTCATCAGAAATTTTCTACAAGATAAAAAAATTCTGAAACTGCAAAATTATTTGCGCTCTACTTTGATGAATCAATCTGGCTAGTCACCTGAATCAGCTTTCTCATCATGTAACGCTCTCTCGAATTTAATCTTGAAAACTGTCAACAATAGATCTACTCGGAAAGGGAAAATAAACTTATTTTACAGTCATTACAAAATAAAATACCAGGCAAACCCTAAAGTAATCAGATATCAGATCCCATTGCACCGCCGTCTCGATCAATCCCAAAGAAATACAAAATGGAAAGCAACGTAACAGATTTTCTATTTCTCTCTATCAATAACCTAAGCATTCGGCTCCCTCGCAACAAACTAAAGGTCCATTTGCTCTACGCAACAAAAAAGAGATCAAAATCCAATCTTTTCCATCGGTTAGGAAACTATACCTTATCACGAACCACGGTCAAAATGTTTCTTAAACAAATCATTCCCCCATCAGCCCTAAATCGTCTACCCCACAAATTCAACCCGCAAAAGAACAACACAACGAATCGATCCTGAAATGATACCTATGAAATCGCTCGAGGCTGCGTCCCAGGCTTCCACCGAAGGCGATCTAAGCTCTCGCTTCCAAGTACTTCCGCTTCTTCTTCTTCCGTCTAGGTCGGCGATGATCGAGAGAGGAAAGGGAGAGGAAAGGATGGAGAGCGGCACGAAGACAACTTGGATTTGGTCGCCAGTTGCGTTGCGAGCTTCGCGGCGGCATGTAATGACATTGGGAAACGACTAGGAATGAATCTGGATTTATTTTAATCACCCAGAACATTATTGGAGGAAAGAAGGACCTTGAAGTGGGCCCACACCTGACTCTCTGAGGGTTTGTGAAGAGGGTAACGAGGTTCCGGGAAGGCTAAATTTTAACAAAAAGCTCTAACAACAACAATAACAAAAAATACAATTAAATGGCACCACTATTTCCATTATCATTAAAATAAATTCTATTTTAAAAAATTATTAAAAAGACATTTTATCGTGACTGTTTTTTAATATTCCTAGTGTCCAAACTCTGCACAATCAATCTGAAAGATAATGAACTCAGAGTACAACTGAGTTTATGCACTGATCCTATCTGAAATAGGGCGGATGATATCGGAGATTTTCCTCTCTCACAGGTGGAAGATGAGGACTAATCTGTACGGTGAGGTGGCACTCCTGGTCGTTCGTACATTTGCTCTCCTGCAGACACTCACACAAACTAGAAGAAAACGTTAGCGGTCGAACCGGGGAAGGGGTTCCCTCGTTCGGTTCTCCAACGCTCAAGTCAGACAAGCTCAGAGAGAAGTATAATCGAAGTACAATGAAAGTACAATGACTTGCGTAATATTGCGTACCTGCATCGGGAACCGAGAATCCCCATTTATAGTCAGGTGTCAGGCGTTAATCCCGAGGCGTACTAGGATGAGCTGTCCCGCTGTGATTGGTACCACG